>CM030861.1:6593883-6648883 GCA_018105865.1 Metaphire vulgaris
CGAAGCTTAATTTTATTTCTTCAGCGAATGGCTTCAAAACTCGTTATTGGGCTTCCGTATCTTCGTGAATTTATCGATCTCCAGCGTTGAAAGTCTCAATTGCACGACGCTCGTCAATCACCACGCTTCGTCGAAGTGAATTTCAATAGTCTACTTTCCTTTCCCTTCGCTTCGTCTGTCCTGCTGTTTGTCTTGTTGGATCTGTCTTCCTGTCGCTGCTCCGATGTCTGCATCTGTTTCTTGTCTTCGAGTCTTCTTTTTTCCTGTGTTTTTTCTTTCTGTTTTTTTACTGATATTGCACAAATGCGAAATCTCTATTAACGCTATGAACACGGCAGTGGCGATTGTCATGCAAACACGAACTGTGTTCTGTACTGAAGCAGCAGAAGATTAAATGTATGAACAGGAATGCAAAAATTCACTGAGACGCTAACAAATCAGACATGCAGACACAAACACAAATATCTACTACAGTATATACATGCATACATACATGCATACATGCGTACATACTTGCATACATACGTACGTACATACATTCATACATACGTACGTACATACATACATTCATAGGTCCTACATGCATGCATATGTATATACAGACAGACGGCAGGACAAATGCAATGGCAAACAGGAGGTCGAATAACGAGACACAGCAGCTGACAGGCAGGCAGGCAGACAGGCAGGCAAACAGGCAGGCAGGAGGTCACAAATGACACCAAGGCGCATATGCGACGGATGGCCGTGCAGGTGAAAGGCTGGTATTTTTGAGGGAAATTACTACAACGTGTCGGATGGGGTGAGGGGTGGAAGTGGGGAGAGGGGGTAAAACTGTTGTTATGCAGTTGATTACATCCATCATGAATTTTTTGCTTCTGAAGTGTTCACCACCCCAGGACAGGAAGAATCGTTTCCTTTCACAACGGAACTCTATTAGACATCGACCGCTTTATAGTAGACAGACAGAGTGTTTAAAAAAGGTGTTTAGTTCCGATTCCGAGTCGATTATGTGCTTAGTTGGATTACTGTTTTATTGCCACTTAAGGTCGTCAGCTTTTTCTTAAATAGGCCGAAAAACAAGAAAATAGAGAGGCATTTAAACAGACAGACAGACACACAGACAGACAGTCAGACAGTCGCACTAACAGACACACACACAGACAGGCGCACAGACAAACACACAGACAAGTACACTGACGGTGAGACAGAAAGAACACGACCTCTGTTCATTCTAATCTACGCCTGTGTGCAGTACAGCAAGGACTAAATCAAGTGTATGTCGATTATATTAAATTTAGTTATTTCGACTTTGAAAACGGAATATACAGGCGTAGATTAATTATAACCATTAGGTCATCATCGTCATGATCAATAATTTATGCTTTATTAAAATCGCCGACTTTAACGAACATGACCAGAGCTGATCAGTTCTTTCTGTCTTTCTGGTGATCTTTGAAGAGACTACTACTACTACTACTACTACTACTACTACTACTACTACTACTACTACTACTACTACTACTACTACTACTACTACCACTACTACTACTACTACTACCACCACCACTACCACCACCACCACCACCACCACCACCACCACCACCACCACCACCACCACCACCACCACCACCACCACCACCTGCTGCTCAACCACCATTCACCACCACCACCACCACCACCACCACCACCACCACCACCACCACCACCACCACCACACCACCACCACCACCACCACCACCACCACCACCACCACCACCACCACACCACCACCACCACCACCACCACCACCACCACCACCACCACCACTGCCACCACCCACACCACCACCACCACCACCACCACCACCACCACCACCACCACCACCACTCACCACCACTACCACCACCACTCCACCAACTACCATTTCACTACCACCACACTACCACCACCCACCACTACTACTACTACTACTACTACTACTACTACTACTACTACTACTACAATTACTACTACTTTTACTGTTGCTGATGTTGCTATTTAATAATTGAAAGGAAACTATTTTCTGATGCAGAACTGAAGGTTATGCTGTAATAAGTGGACGGAAACGAAGTCTACAGTACGGGAGACGGCCAAGACACTGCACGATGACATTAAAAGGCTGTCTGTTGTTGATCTTACTGACTCTGAACGATGCTTTCAGTCAGTCAGCTGCAGCTGAAACCAGTCTGTCGACCCCGTTGCAATATTCGCTGTACGAGGAACTGGAGGCTGGAACCGTGGTGGGAAACGTAAGACGGGATTCGAACATCTCGAGTCGCTACTCAGAGGACGAGGCGCTGATACTGCGCTTCGTCTTCCGTCAGTCGCTGTCGACTTCGTGGAAACTCTTCACGATCGACGAATCCGACGGTGTCGTCCGTACCGCCCAGGTACTCGACCGGGACGTGCTTTGCGCCGCCTCCCCCTCCTCCTCCCCGTGCGACCTCGTTCTCGACGTGGCGGTCAAACCGTTGCAGTATTTCGAGATGATCAAGGTCATCGTGCGTCTGGTCGACGTTAACGATAACGCCCCGAGCTTCCGGGAATCGCGCGTCGCTGTCAGTGTGGCGGAAACGTCGCTTCCGGGAGCGCTGTTTCCGCTTCCGGTTGCCGAAGACGCGGACAGCGGACGGCTGGGAGTCCAGGAGTACCGGCTGCTGTCGGATTTCGACGGTTTTCAGCTGAAGGTGAGCGACCAGGTGGACGGTTCGAAGGACGTGCGACTTCGATTGGCGAAGAGCGTCGACAGGGAGTCAGTCGACCGATTTCACGCCGTCCTTTTGGCGCTGGATGGCGGCGTTCCGCAGAAGTCCGGATCCATTTCCGTCGAGATAGTCGTCCTGGACGCCAACGACAACAGTCCGAGGTTCGAGAATTCTTCGTACGAGGTTTCGATCGAAGAGAACGCCCCGCCAGCGACCACAATCGTCCGGGTTCTGGCGACCGATCCCGACCAGGGACTCAACGGTGAGGTGGTGTACAGCTTCACCGATCAGACGGATCTGGCCGACGGTAACACCTTCGGCATCGACAACACGAGCGGTGCCGTCTACCTGAAGACAGGTCTCGACTACGAGCAGGTACAGACGATCCAGCTGACGGTGCAGTGCAGGGATCGCGGTCCGAACTCCCTGCCGGCGTTTGCCCGCGTGACGGTCCACGTTCTGGACGTTAACGACAATTCGCCGGTCATCAGCGTCAACGTTCTTACGTCGTCCGGACGCGCCGAAGTCCAGGAGAACTCGGATCGCGGGTCGTTCGTCGCTCACGTCGCCGTCAAGGACGCCGACGCCGGCGGCTCGGGTGGCGGAGTGGGATGTCAGCTGCTGCTCGACGGTCGGGATCTGTTCCGGTTGGAACCGCTGTTCGCCGCCGAGTACAAGATCGTCACGGCGGCGACTTTCGATCGAGAACAGCGCGAGTCCTATTCGGTGCTGGTGACGTGCTCGGACAGCGGCCTGCCGCCGTTGTCCAGCTCCGAACTGATCCGGGTCTTCGTTACGGACGAAAACGACCATTCGCCGAAGATCGCCCGGGCCGTCTACGAGGTCGAGCTGCCCGAGAACTCGCCGCCGGCAGACGCCGTCGTCCTGGCGAAGATCGAAGCGACGGACGATGACTCCGGGAAAAACCAGGCGCTTCGGTACCGCATCAGCTCCGTCGACCCGAGCACCGACGGGGTGCTTTCGATCGACACGATCACGGGAAAAGTGACCGCCAACGTGGCGTTCGACTACGAGGACCGTCGCCGGTTTGTCTTCGTCGTGACCGTCTCCGACCAGGGCGACGAACCGCGCACGTCGACCGCCAGCCTTGTGCTTCACGTCGGCGACGTTAACGACGAGAGACCGACGTTCGCCCGATCCGTTTATCACTTCGCGACCAGGGAGAATCTCCCGGTGGGAACGGTCATCGGGCGCGTCTCGGCTACCGACCGGGACCTGAGTCCGGACTTCAGGCAGATCGTCTACGGTCTTCGGCTTCCAAGCGACGATTTCGAGGTCGACCGCGTCAGCGGCGAGATCATGAACCTACGGCGACTGGACCGCGAGACCGAGCAGCTGCATCGGCTGACGGTAGTGGCGTCGAACCGCGGTCAACCGGTCGACTTCGACGGAACGGTAAACGTTACCGTGACCGTGGAAGACGAGAACGACAACGCGCCGGTGTTTACCTTTCCCTCCGCCGCCGCCGCCGTCTCGAAGACCGTTCAGGTCGCGGGAACTGCGCTCAGCGTCGGGCTCCCAGTCGCCCGGCTGGTCGCAGTAGACGCCGACTCCGGAACGAACGCCCGGATCGGCTACGAAATCCTGCACGGGAACGAACACGGGACGTTCGAAGTGGACGCCGAAACCGGCATCGTTACCGTCGCCGCGCTGCCCGCCGAAGCAACGGACCCCCGAGGAGGAGGAGGAGGAGGAGGACATGGGGCCAACCGCGTCTTCCGCCTGAGCGTCGCCGCCAGAGACGCCGGCAGCCCGCCGCTCGTGTCCGTCGCCGATCTGGTCGTGCTGTTCAACAACTCCGTCGAGCCGAACTACGCGGCCCACGAGGGCGATCGCCGCGGCGCGTTCGACGGGCGGGCGGCGGCGGTCGTCGTGGCGGGGACCGTGCTCGGGGCGCTCGTCGTACTCGCCTTCGTTGTCGCCGCCGTCGTCGTCTTCGTGCTCCGTCGGCGGCGACGACGACAACGCTCCGTCGAGGACAAGCTCTCGTCGGCCGAACAGGCCAGGCCGTTATCGCGGGCGGCGAGGAGCAGCTGTAGGTCGCTGACGACCGTCGACGATTCGGTGTCGATCGGCAGCTCCGGCGGCGGCGGCGGCTGTGGCAGTCGAGAACGGGGTCTCGGCGGTCCCGCGGCCTCCTGTAGGCGCCACCGCGTGAGAAACTCCGGGGAGCATGATGCTGCCGATACAGCGTGCCGACAGCGATAAGGACGACGACAGGAGGGGCTCGGAGAGGCTTCCAACCCAGTGGCCTCTTCGACCGTCTCAGTCGCTTCGAATTCCAAAAGTAAAGAAAACGCTCTCTCTTCTAACGCTTTTCGTGATCTTATCTAACCAGGGGCGTGTCTAGGATATTTGGCTCCCGTGGCAGGGCAGGTCATAAAATTAAATTAGCAGGTTAATAGAGTGTCACCCTTTTCAGTGGCGGTTCCACCATGTTGATGACGGGGGATGCATCCCCTCACTGGAGTTTTTTGCTTGTCAGTCTTTTCCAGCAAGGTTTATTAACATTTTGTGGACAAAACACTAACAAGAATTACATTTTTTCTCTCATTTCTTTTTAAACTTTGCATCCCCACCAAATTCCTATAATTTTTTTCATCCCTCCCGCTCCAAGAATTCCTGGAATCGCCACTGCAGCCATTTGTCTGGTCTAGCCGGATACCCTGGATTTGACCTGGAATTTAAATGATTTTGAATTGGTGGCCATCGATTGATGCTCCCGTGCATTGTGAAGTGGCGCCATAGAAGTTTAAGATTAGATTGAATAATAGATAATGACATTTTGTCGACCGGCGTTTTGAAACTTTTCAGCTTTAACTGATGCACTTTTATGTAATGTAATGTAATGTAATGTAATTAGCTATTTATATTGCGCCTAATCAATCAATGTTAGATTGTTAGCAAGCGCATTACAATTAATGTCAATATGATGTGCTCCTCAAAGTCAGTTTTCTCAGTTTCTTCTCTTTCTACGCTGAGTAGAGAGCAAGATCACAGTTTTCTGGCGTCCACTTAAAGTGGCACTCAAGACACATCTTCCCTGCCTGTCATTCCTAGGTACGCCACTCTAACTGTTGACAGGCAGGTCCAGTACTCGAGTCCGAGCGTTGGATTTCGGCGCTTATTTCCGGTCTATAGGCAATCAGCGACGTACGACGTAGGTGATGTAAGCCATTAATCTGTGGCAGGTTGCCATTACCGTCCACAAACTCACGTTTTACCTCGCAGCTTAACGCTGCTCCTCATTTTTACCACCGCCCTCAGCGAGTAAGGCTGAATCGATCTTAGGACTCCTGCGGGTATCGAATCCACTACCCTCTGCTCTATCGTCCAGTGTTGTTACCACTCTGCTAACTTCCCGCATAAATAATAATACTCATGATGCTCTAGAACTCTTCTACACTAGTACACTGAGGTATAAGAGGTTTATGGCTAAGAACTTAGTCTTAAATCTGAGTATAGACGAGGTTCGCAGGCCTGAGGAGAGGAAGGTGCAGCTGGAACATTGTTCCGGGGCCCATGGAGCTCAAAGGGGCCCTGGTCCGGTGACTAAAACCATAAAAGACCGACAAACAAAAAGGTCATCAACTTTTTCACATACTTGTGAGATCAGGGGCCCGTGACTGTTTTCTGCACCGGGGCCCGGAAATTCTCCCGGCGGCCCTGGAGGCTCGAAAGTTGTCCATCGGCTCGACCTTCCAACGATCTTGACCCGGAGTTGACCTTCAGGTTTTTCAAAGCACCGCGCATCGATTATGTCTCGCTGCAAATGCTACATGCGTCTGTCATGGATCCCGACGTTTTTCTTATTCGATTGATTCGCGAGACTTTGGTCAGATGTGCACAAGGTCTGTAATCTAAAAAAATTGAGATAAACCAGGACTAATCGATCAGAAAAAATTGAGTAAAATAAACCAGCACAGACTTATTCGCTTAGTCTTTCTTGAAATAGCTATAGCCAGGGTGGTTTGTCGGCCGGGCAAATGTCAGTATTGAGGCGGCTGGTCAGGTTGTTGTTCTCTGGGGGAAATCCGAATAGGAAGGTTTTAAAGACCTAAAGGCTAGATTTCTTCTTCATGTTCTCTGTCCGAAGACAGGCTCCATATTCGAGCGTCGCCACTTCTCTCTATCTTGAGCTTTTCTTTTCACAGTCTCATACTTTTTCTTGGTTGTCGGGTCTATATAAATATATGTATATATGCACATGTATGTGTGTGTGTGTGCGCGCGCATATTTGTCTTAAAAGGCAATACTATTAAGAAACTTATATAGCGTCTCATATATTTCTGCTCAGCGGGTGCGTTTTAAGTTCGCTCGTGAATATATAAGCTGGCAATTTGCGCCGAGCTTTCGAGTCGTCTCATGCAATTTTGGTTTCCTTACTATACTTACATAATTTCTTCTTCTTCTTCTTCTTCTTCTTCTTCTTCTTCTTCTTCTTCTTCTTCTTCTTCTTCTTCTTCTTCTTCTTCTTCTTCTTCTTCTCCTTCTTCTTCTTCTTCTTCTTCTTCTTCTTCTTCTTCTTCTTCTTCTTCTTCTTCTTCTTCTTCTTTCTTATTCTTATTCTTCTGCATCAATCTAACTGCCTGATAATTGTCACTTATACACGTATGCCTTAACAGTTTCACCGAAGTTTTGCTGTATACGATTTAATGATATATAGAGAATATCTTATTTATGGTTTATGTTTATTTTTGTGTTTGTGTTTGAAATTGAAATTTTAAAAATGCCTTCTGCTTCTTCTTCTTCGCCAGAAACTCGAGAGTGGCCTTTCCACAGAAGTCGGCGTTGTTCGGAGACCCTCGTACCAAGACTGCTACAGCCGAGACAGACGAGCAAGTTTCGGGCGCTCCAGTGGCCCGCAACAGCAGCGCCAGCATTCCTACAGACAACAGCAGCAGCAGCAGCAGCAGCCGTACTGTGAACTGTGTGGCAGCGCTCCGCGCGTTTTCGTCCAGCACTCCACTCCTCCTCCTCCCCGAACCAGACCGCCGTCGGAGCATCCGAGACAGAGACCGGAGAACTCCGGACAGCGGAGATCGAAGGCGCTCAGAAACAGCAGCGAACGAACACCGGTGAGAAACGTTCTCTTGTCCACCCACCAACCCACCCACCCACGGGTGCCTCTAGAACCGATCGGGTCCCCGATGAAAAGGTGTTGGATCCAGCGGCAGGTGTCCTGGGTGCCAACTGAATGGGGCGTCAAAAACTCTGTGATCTTGCTCTCTTTTAAAGGTAAAGGTAGGTCCCGTATTCGAGTCCGAGCGTTGGGTTCCGGTGCTTATCTCCGGTCTAGACAGTCAGCGACGTGGGTGGTATAAACCATCAATCTGGGGTAGGATGTCATTACTTTCCCCAGACCCACGTTTTGCCTCGCAGCTTAACGCTTCTCTTCGTTTTACCACCGCCCTCTAGCGAGTAAGGCTGAGTCGACCTTAGGGCTCCTGCGGGAATTGAACCCGCGACCTTCTGCCCCATCGTCCAACGTTGTTACCACTCTGCTAATTTCTCGTTCTTGCTCTCTACTCAGCGTAGAAAGAGAAGAAACTGAGAAAACTGACTTTGAGGGGCGCAACACAGACCAGTTCGCATCAGTTAAAGCAAGAAAAATGCATCTGTAGTTTTATCTTGCGCCAATAAGATGTTAAGATTCGCTAATTAAAGATTTGTTAAAGTGCTGATTAAATTCTCTGCATGGGCGCCAGGTTTCCTAGGTACGTCCCTGCTCGAATCAAGATGATCCATTTGCTAAATCTCAGCCTCAGAAGATCAGTGTAACGCAACACTCTGAATACCTTTACCTGGATCTACAACCTCGACCACCACGGACTTCGGATTACGGACTATGGAATGGATTTACCCAGTGGCGTAGCTAGGATGTTTAGACCCTAATGCAAAAATAATTATTATTATTAATGGACCCCTTCAACTTAAAAAGTCACAACACGACGAACAGTGCACTAAGGCTTAAAGGGCAGCGAACTTGAGCGAAGAACATGACCCATAATAATCATGGAGGATTTTCAACTTTAAAACAATGTTTCATACAGTTTCAAATTTAAATAATATGAACTGTAATAATAGTTAATAACAAACGGCTTTGTTTTTGTAGCGCTGTCATATTTAATACGTATCAAATTTATCTGATTAAGACTGATTTTAATTATTAATTTTTGTTATTATTTACTTTCTTTTATACATTGGTGGTCAGAAAGGGCCCCACTTCTTCTGGGCCCTAATGCCTTGCTTATTCTTGCTATATGGTAGCTACGCCTCTGGATGTACCTAGACTGAGCGCTCGTGAATAAGCTGGTGCACTGCGCCAAGCTGTCGGGCAGCGCTATAGAAATCTCGTGTTTTTACTTACTTACTTACCTTGGTGACTTTACGACAGAAAATAATTTTTGAGCGAGGAACAATTATTCTTTTGAAACGTTCTGAACGGCAAAAGCAATTTGGATTCCGTCATTGTTCACACCGGTTCTTATGGTGTTACTATGCGCTTATAAGAGATAAGATCATGTTCTCTCCATGATGGAGAGAACATGATCTTCAGAAAATACTGCTCAGTGCGTTTATCTTAAATAATAATTATATATCGCCTCAGTTTCTGCCACAGATTTCTTTCACAGATGATAAAAGTTATCGCGCGTTACGTCTTAGATGATAAGTTTTCGCGTTGTTACTCTCTCTCTCTCTCTCATATTTTACGTCACTTCTTAGTTTGCCTCTCTGTCTGTCTCTGTTTCAGTCTGTCTCTGTGTGTCTGTATGTCTCTCTCTCTCTCTCTCTCTCTCTCTCTCTCTTCTCACACACACCACACACACCAATCACATCTTAGTTTGCTTTCAGCTTAATTAAGTTTTCGATTCGTTTAGTCACTTCTGCGCGTATTTCCTGCGTCGTTTCTTGTAGTTTTTGTCTGATGAAATGCATCGAAAGTGTTTCCAGTTGATGTAGAATTCAATTTTTATCTAAAAATTAATCTAACATGGGGCCTATTAATAAATACAGTCATGTCTAATTTTTCCTTCGATCACTAGTGAAAAATCTGTAATTACCACTGCCTTTTTCAGTGGGAACGCACGGGAACGGCGTTCCCACACCTTTTCTGCCGGATTCTAGAGTTGTTGATGTATAGCCTAATACCGGTATTCTGCAAAATTTTTACTCTGGACAGTTTAATGATATATTAACACTTTTTAGTCTCGTTCGCTTTCTTGTAAAAGTTGTTTTTTCGTGTAGTAAATATCCTGTAAATTATGGTGTACATTGAGAAAATTCAATTATACTTTCTTACGGCAAAACAGACGTGAAGCGAATTCCCAAACCCTTTTTCCTAGAAAAATCACTGGAATTTACTTTGGGAAATCTGTATAATGAATTGAAATAATCTTGTAATTTAAACTATTTTCTTGATCACCCTGTACTTTAGTCGATATATACGAGTTTAATTGAAATAAAGTCAAGTTTAGTTTAGTTAAAATTGATTCCTAATTCCCGTAACGCTTTGTAATATAGTCAAATACGAGTCGTGTTTAGTAAACAGTTTTATCTCGTTCTGCTGAACGTCTTAACGTCTTATACGTTATTATTATTATTATTATTATTATTATTATTATTATTATTATTATTATTATTATTATTATTATTATTATTATTATTATTATTATTATTATTATTATTATTGAGACAACTTAGGGGCTGTCTATTAATTATGTCAACAATTTTTGTGCAATTTTTACCCCCTCCCCTTTGTCAACAACTGGTAAATTTCTACCATTTTGGCAAAATTTGGACAATTTTTGGCAAATTTTGGGCCATTTTTGGCGATATTTTTGCACATTTAATATTTATTTATTTTTAATACATTATACACTATTTCTTCATTTCCCTGCCCTCATGCGCCTCTCCCCCCCCCCGAAGGCCGAAGCCCATGCATCGTAGTGAAATAATTATATCATTGATGCAAATGGTATGGAATATATTCATTAAAACTGGAGAGTCGAAGAAGCGGTGAAACTAATCAATGACTGTTGTTCTGTTTTATTTGCGTTCAAAGCGTTGGGGGAGGGGGCGTTGTTTTGCTCGTCAACAAAAATAACTAGAACCTCTTTTGATCGGACCCGGACCCCGGGCGTGTGTCTCGGTACGAATTTCCGGACCGACCGTCTCGGCGCAAATCAATTGTAGTAGTGCTGCTCCGTTAGTCATCGCATTAAATCTAATTAATTGATGTCTTCGCAGACGAAGAGCCTGCCACAAGGAGACGTGGACGAAGACAGCGCCTGTTCCTACGCAGACAGCGGCCGGGGTCCGAGCGAAGAAGAGGACCTCAACCAACTGCTATTAGCCGCCATAGCTGCGGCTGCGGCGGCCTCTTCGTCGTCGTCGTCGTCATCATCGTCGTCGTCGGCGGCGGCGGCAACAACTACTACTGCTACTGCTGCTGCTGCTGCTGCAACAGACGCGCCGGCGATGACTTCGAGTCCATCAGTCAATTACCCGGATGCGGCGCAGAGTAAGGCGTGCGATTGTCCGTCGCGATCGATCGACTTAGGACGATCGCATTTAGTGCTCGGTCATTCATCAGATCGGTGATTTGTCACGGAGTGTTCTGCAGTCTATTGGGTGCGTCAATTCCACGCCCCCCCCAGCAGCTGAATCTTTGCAGCGGTCGTTTCAATTAGTTTATCAACGAGGGATCTATTCCCCCGCATGAGATTATTCAATTTCAATTTATTAATGTATTATCTGCCTTTACGTTTGCGTTGTCTCTTATTTCGCGTCATTTAATCCTTTTCGTTGTTTTTTTATTTATTCAAAAGGACAGATTAGGCGATGAAGACGACTTCGTCCACTCTTTGACACCGAGTCAGTCCGTCACCGCGTGGCGCCACTGTCGCATTCAATTGTTCGGCGACTGCAGGGCTCTACGCCTCATAAATAGTCCGCGGATGATCCGTTTCCGGAAAATATCGTGCGTCAACCGAATAAAACGAAGACAATGGAAGACGCAGAGGATAGCCTATATAGGGCATGGAATTTATTTATTGCACGGAAATCTATAGAACTGGAACGAAGTTAGGATACTGGCTCTATATAAATTTGTCAGATAAATTATTATGTTTACCGCGCATGCGCAATCGTTAGCGCATCGCAATTTAGGAAGCCTCCCTATTTATTTGCTCATTTTAAAATGTCCTATTCCCCAATTTTACGGTAAACCTAATGTAGATATAAATATGGAGGGAAATGTAAAAATACCATGACCAGATAAAAGAACAAATACATCCGTAATAGAAGTAATCAAACCCGAGATCTCATGAGAAACCAGAATGATGGGGGGCAGGGGCGTAGCGACGGGGGCATATCGGTATATATACCCCCCAAATTCAGACTAGGCCTACTTCAAAAAATTTAATGTGTTTCTAAAGATTTTCAAAGTTTTTTCAGATGTATACCCCCCAAATCACATTATACACCTAAATCAAATTCCTGGCTACGCCTCTGATGGGGGGGTCAGATATTGAAGTAGGCCTACTTTGGAATATAATGAGGACCAGAGACACTCGGGGGAAAAGGCGATAATGCTGGGGGGGTAATGAAAGGATATACGCAGAATTTCGGATTTTTTGATTGAAAAGTCTAACAGGCAAAAAGGCTCACCGATATAGTTTTAAAAATTAGATTTGCATTTTCTAGGGGAGCAAGACAAATTGGTAGCGGTTAATAATCTTAGCAGGTTTCAAATTTTAGTGTGAAAATCAGTGCATAAAGCCTAAATGTGGTTTAAAAATAAATTTGAATTTTTCAGTGGGCAAGTGCAGTGATATTTCTCTAATGAAAATTAGAATTGAAATTGTCTGTGAAGGCTATCAGTGTTTATTCTAGGCCTTTTCTAAAGGGGAATTCCCAGTTTTAAACCCCAATTTTTATATGAAATTGGGGTGGAAATCCCCAAATAGTGTGAGACTCAGACCTTAACCCCCAAACATTTCAAAATCCCCAATGTCAAGGTGGCTAGAATAAACACTGGAAGACTATGACGATGAAATTTGTTGTTCATTGCCGAATTTTTCAATAGAACAAGGGTAATCTACTTCTCTGCCGAAGATTTTTGGGGAAAGCTCGGTTGTGTAAGGGAGCGTCCATAAATGACGTCACGCATTTAGGCGAGGGGGTTCAAACATTTGTGGCGATGTGTGACGACGGTGGAGGAGTTTTCAGAAATGTGACGCAACATAATACTAAATATAGTTATTAATACCGCAGTGCTATGTTACCGCAAAGTTGAACGTATTTTACACTCATAATTCATTTTAAAAGAATTTGAAAAAGTTTCTGAATTTTGCTTCAACTATAATAATTATAATGAGTATTTTCAATTACGAATTCATTGCAATACCCACTTCATTCAAGAAATAAGTGAATTGAAACATTAATTTTGACATTAAAAAGATGGGGGATTAACGCGCTCTGACGTCATTTTTAAGGGGTCTGACATTTTATGACGACTTTGACGAGGGGATAAGGGTGGGGTTAAAAACTGCCAAAATCGCGTGACGTCATTTATGGACGGCCCCTAATTCCTCATCGACAAGCATCATTCCCTTAACCTGCAGGAAGCTCATGCAACACTTGGACCAAAATGCACTAAGGCAGGCGGGCGGATAATTTCAAACTGCCAAGAATAATGAATAATCAGCAATATTTTAAAAATTATTGTGAAGTAAATTCCAACTTTTGACGTACAGTAGAACTTCGATATAACGGACTCGGTTATAACGGACATGTATATTCGGTTGTAACGTGTGGTGCGCTGCCGTATTGGATGGCATTCGATCATATATAGGCCTAACGTAACGATGATAATGGCGTACTAAATTAAATTTTACAGATCTGGTAAATGCTTTATAATAACGAAGGCCCTATTCTGATCAGTAGTAGCAGCCTAAGCTGGTCGCCCACGTACGGGACTTTAAGCTAAAAATCGTAGCCAAACAGACTCTCGTGCGCAATCGTTGTCTGTGCGGATATGTGTGCGGATATGTTTGCATGGTATGCGTGGACACACACACACACACACACACACACACACACACACACACACACACACACACACACACACACACACACACAAGCAACAAACAGATTTAACAGATCTCAACGCCTACGGCAGTGTTATTGATTGAACTGGTCCGTTGCTATGTCAATAATGTCATCTAATCTTCTTGATCTTCAACACATCATAGAATTTCGGAGACGGATAGTCAGACAGACAGACCATCAGCTTATCGCTGCGGGAAATATTTTCTAGACGGTGCCGATTTCTGACCATTCGATTACGAAGATCTCTTTTAGGAAAAGGAAAATGCAAAACATGGTGACGAACTTACGGGAGACGGAATGGTCTTCGGTTTTTCTTAATCGGATCTTACGAGGTTAGCGTGTTGACGATACATGAGAATACACACCGCTCGCAGTATTACCGCAAATATTTGATGGGGGAAGGCAAGAGCCAGAGACCGAAGACTAATGCATTATTTATCCGGGAACGCGGCGAAGCGGTGGTAGAATAATTCTTGGCATTCAACTGGATGGTAGCGGTTCGACTCTCTAGCCAGTAACTAATTGACCAAACTTGACTTTTCCATTAGATTCATCAGACGTACAGTCGTACACTGTACAATGTGTACATGCAGGCAACGACAGAGATAGCGAAGCGGTCTGGCTTCAGCTTCCACCATCGTCAAGTGTTAGAACATCGCGTTATTGCAGCTTGACCAGTGTTTTATCCAGACTCCTGGCATTTGGGGGGGGGGAGGTAGAGGCCTTGGGGGAATCAACTTGGCTGGAGGGCAAAAGACACGGTTTAATGCAAAATTTGTGTAAGTGCTGAGAATGTTTTTTTGAGGGGGTGAGGCTTTTAGGGAGGAGGGGAAATCTCCCCTAACAGGCCTGGATAAAACGTGAGCTTTACTCAAAACTGACGAGCAAGTTAGATGACGTTTTCATGAACTTTGTTCAACCAGCAAAACTTGAGGTCAGAGTTCAAGTTCAGAAAGCTAAAATTAGATTTAAGGGGTGAAGTGCATGCATGGGCGCCCACAGAAATTTGTCCAGGACGGGCAAAACACATTTTAACACAATGGTCACGGTTAATATTTATCAAGATTTTCAAATTTCAATGTGAAATATTGGCATTTGCATTTTCTAGGAGGGCAAGTGCCCCCCCCCTTGCCCTAAGGTGCGGGCGCCCATGATTGCATGCTAATAAGATTGCTACACAGTGATGATGATGATGATGATGATGATGATGATGATGATGATGATGATGATGATGATGATGACACAGTAAGACTACACCATTATTGAATGCATCTTTCAGAATACGAATTTACATCGTCTATCGATTTATATCGAACACCTGCATTCAACCAGTCAAGCAAATAATTTTACAAATATCAGGTCATAAATCAAGGAAAAATAAAAATTACAAAACCCAAAGAATTATAATTATTGTAAAAGCATATGTTTTTAATTTAGGCCTACAGCTAGAGCAGTGGTTCGTAACCTTTTGTGATTGCAGACCCTTGAAACAAGTATAAAAGAGCGAAATGCCCCTTACCAACCTATAAAACCTTATATGAGGACTAAAGTTTATGCTTCGTAATATATTGAAAATTATTATAAACTGTAACGTACTTCTGTCGCAGATTGTGCACAACCCAGAAATGGGATTTTTCTTTTACAATTTCTAATTTATTACAAACTTTTATACAGTATCTGTACAGTGTACATTGTAGTAAAAGTCTGTAAAACATAATTCAATGGCGTAGCCAGGATTTCCGGAAGGGTGGGGGGTTGGTTTTGGTCGTGACCCACTTTGAAAAAATCAAAAATCTTGACAAGCAAAAAACGTCATCCGCATATTTTTTCCTTTTTCAAAAACCATGACAAGCAACAAAAAACGCCATCCGCATGATTTTTTTCCTTTTCGAAACCCTGACAAGCAAAAAAGGTCATCACGTACTAGTCAATAGGGTTTTCAACCCCAGAATCGCGTCCGAAAATAAAAAAATGCATGGTAACACGTAAAAAATTGTTCGTCGGCAGCCAATGGGGAGTTTAACCCCAAACCACCATTTGGCTACGTCACTGACTGACTTTATTTCCTGATCATTCTGCATACCCACAACGTTCCTCAAGTACCCCCAAGGGGTACAAGTACACCCGGTTAAGAACCACTGAGCTAGAGATTAACAGAAACGGTGAGATACTAAAATGAGAGGCAAGAGGAGAGAACTATTTGACTGTAATAAATCTGCCTTCAAATACATTAAATTTCTATAAAGCAAAAAAGACACTTGAGTTTACAATTACAATAAAAAATAAACCAGATTAATCCAATTAAGCCTGACACTTAAAAATAAGATCAATAATTCTTACCCCAAAATCACCATCGTGAAGGTCACGGACATAATATGCATCAACTCTTAATTAATAATTTTGATGGCAATCATTTGATCTCAGTAACATTCAGGTCATAAATAATAAAAATAAAAATAATAATAATAATAATAATAATAATAAAAGATAATAATAATACTAGAAAGATTCGTAACCTTTTGTGATTACGCTCCCTTCGCTCGCAGTGCAGGATAATACTAATCCAATACCTATGCCTAATACACAATCATTGAATTCATTGAACAACATTTCAATGATCGCCACCTAGCCAAGCTCTGCGCCACGTAATAATTAGGCCTATGTACGTTAAAATCACGCAAACTTTTTATACAGGCCATTTGTGACGCTGTACTTCATTTTTTGTACGTTAAAATGAAACGTTAAAATTGCGCATCTACCTCAGGCTGCGAACAATTGTTACCTTTTTCAAAAACCCTGACAAGCAATAAAAACGTCGTCGCACGCCCAGCCCTCTGACGCTGCAATGACTCGATTAAACCGTGTTAGACTACGATTCTACGAACAATTGTTACCAATAGCAACGTCGTCGCACGCCCAGCCCTCTGACGCTGCATGTACTACGATTCTACGAACAATTGTTACCAATAGCAACGTCGTCTTCGAACATCGTCCACCAACGCATCGCGCGACGTAAGGACTAAACCGTCTACCAATAGTCAACTCTGAGATACCAACGCATCGCGACGTAAGGACTAAACGGTCTAAACCGTCTACCAATAGTCAACCAATCAGAACGCAAAAGGTAACAGACATTACAATAAAGATATACAGATAATCCATTTTAATATGATAGATATTATAGGCCTACTATAAATGCTGCTATACGACTTGTTAAGTGATTGAAGCATTACTATTAGCATATTCAATTAATAGTCTATGGCAAGGATTTATCCAGAACAATCTCTATGGTCACTAATCTAATAATAACCAGAAAGAAATCTAATTCTGCCATAATACTAATATTAATAGACAACAATGGTTTCTATGGTTTCTGCCAACCAAAGGCGGAGCAACCGGACCTTGTTGGTAAACACTGGATACCCCTATACCTTAGCGCCAACATTAAATAATAATAATAATAATAATAATAATAATAATAATAATAATAATAATAATAATAATAATAATAATAATAATAATAATAACACTAGTAATAGGCCTAGTACTCATACAGATAGAAAAATAATAATAATTGATACCCGGTCAAAAAGTTTGAAAACTCTGTTATCAGCAAAATATTGTCATTGCAGTTGCGACTGTAATCGTCGACGACGGTCCTGTCCATCCGCACGTATTCTTCGTTACTAAATCCCTGGTTAAGGGAAGATGCGCTGTCGATTCTTTTGAGGAGGGGCGTGCGTGGGGGTTTCTCCCTCGTTTGGCAGGTGATGACGTCACGTGACCTCACCTGGACGCCCTCTGGCGAAGGTTCGTTCCCATTCGGATCTCGTCCAAGAGACGATCGACGAGACATTCGTCCTCCTTGTTTACCTCCGCCACTCTTTCCTTCTCTGTTAATTATAACACGGAACATCACAACGCTACAGTCCAGCGTTCACTTTATCCCTGTTATTGCTGATGCTGCTGATGATGATGATGACGACCAAGACGATGATGACTATGATGACGATGATGATGATTATGGTGATGACGATGACGACCAAGACGATGATGACTATGATGACGATGATGACGATTATGATGATGATGATGTTGATAATAATAATAATAATAATAATAATAATAAAAATAATAATAATAATAATAATAATAATGATGATGATGATGATGATGATGATGATGATGATGACTATGATGACGATGATGATGATGATGACAATGGAATCGGTTGTAAGGATTTAATGATAAAAAGAGGATATGGAAGGGAAAGAGGAACATAATGAATCTTTGCGGTAACATTTTATTTTGTAAAGGCTACGTTGCAGATTATAATCGAATGGAAATGGAAGGAAGTTACAGTTCAGATGAATATTTCATGATTTAGCACTTGCCTATACTGTATTCTAAAAACTCCATAACAGTAGATATAAAGGAAGATTCCATTTGTTGATTTCAGCTTTTTAAAATCTGCGAATTTGACCCGGAATGCCCATTGCATTTAGAAAAGAAACGGTCGCAAATTACCTGATTTTTTGACGGTTAAGCCAAGATTTTTGCTCTTCTCTTGTTCTTTCTTCCGCTTAATAGCTCTTTCTTCGTCTAATCTTCGTTTCTCATTCTCCTGCAGCAGTACAATAAAACTCAATTTATTCCACTCAGCGCACAAGTAAAAATGGAAAGTGAACAAGTAAGAAGCTTCAGTGAACATCCGATAAAACGCTATTTACGGCAGAACTTTACAGCCTCTGTTTAGCATATAGGCCTACTCGATTGTAAGTTGTAACGCACCGCAATGTACCGCAATGGTCCCGTTTTATGCGCCACCGTATTGATGATGACAGTGGATATAGCGTACCTCGGATATAGCATACTAAATTTTACCGATCCGCTAAGTACGTTATAGCGAAGTTTTAAAGTTTTAATATTATATATATATATATATAATATATATATATATATATATATATATCGACCTCGAACCGGACGAAAATTAGCCACACAATTTCTTAATGTCTCCGGACACTTTTCATAAGACCTTCTGGAATGAAGTACCGAGGGCATATATATATATAAATATATATATATATATATATATATATATATATATATATATATATATATATACCCTTCAAAATTTATGCCCCAATCAAATTCCTGGCTACGCCTCTGAGTCCATGGCTTTGCCTCACTGGGTCCGGGTGATGCCAGGTTTAGTGACGCCTCTATCTGTCTCACCTTTTGACATATCTTGACGTGTTTGCAGAGGTCGCTGAATATCTTGAGACACTCTTCCAGCTGAAACGTCGTCCTGTCTTCGCAGAGATGTCGACAGAGTTTCAGCGACAGTTCGTTGATTTCAGCCAAACGAAGCTCCAGCTGATTCACTCGTTCAACTGACGACTGAAAATAAATCAATAATCCAATAAGAAATATAAGAAGTCAACACCGCAAATCAGGGTTTAATCTAGGCCGTTTCCGAGGAGGAATTGCACTTCTCCCGGAAATTTCAAATTCTCCCCGGAAATTTTGGCATACTACACGAACTAAACAGCAGTGCACCCTAGCAGAATTCCCCCCGGCTTTGTCAGTTTCCCCTCGGCTTTGTCAGTTCCCCCTCCCCCCCGGGAGTTCAGAAGTTTAGATTAAACATTGCCGCAAATGCCTGATTTTTGGACTGAATATTATGCTTTCCAATGGTATCAATCTAGATCCGCAGCTAAATGACCCTGAAGGTCGTGTTGTGATAAATTGGAAATATGAGCGGTTGACCTGTTCTAGATCGATACTTCTATGCATTATAAAGTGGCGCCATAAAAGTCCAAGATTGGAATAAATTAGGTCAGTGGCGCAGCCAGGATTTTTTCTGAATGGGGGGGGGGTGTATGGTTCCATGATTGCCAAATTCGGAAAATTAAATTCTGACAAGCAAAATAGGTCGTCAACTATTATTTTGGTTGATTAAGCGACTTATATAGGTATACATGAGCGCGTACAACTACAGTATAGTGATAAACAATTAAAAATTTTTGGGTTGAACAGCCAAGGGGAGTTTTTAACTCCAACTCCCTGGCTACGCCACTGAATTAGGTTAGACTTTAGACAATTTTTTTCTATGTGATATGTTAATTATGAAATCTATCCATACACAACAATATATTGCGGCATTTAGTGAAAGAACGTTTACAAAAGACGCGGAGAACGCAAATTAATGAAAATGCTTGATTTTCGGGCTTCCTTCAACGATATTAGTCATTGGCATTGGTCCTGGCCTTAAGGATTCCCTAAGGACAAGTAGCAAGTCATATAGGTCCTTGTTGTGGCATTGAGAATTGAGTCCTTGGTCCTTGTTCTGGCCTTTGTGTTGATTCCTTGTTAACGTCTCTGTTTTCATTTGGTTAAAACTAAACCCAGATTTAAAAGAGGGAATAAACATGTATCCCATAATTAGATGACTCTAGTCACTCTACCCTTTGCTTTATACCGAGCTTTGAGAAGAAGATGTGTGCGTGGTCTATTACTGATGATTTATTAGAGTACATATTCCATGGCTTAAAGTTTCCTTCCTTTTGAATTAGGTTCAAACCGCGCGCTTAATCTGAACGATTTCAAGATGTGGTCAGAAAGTAAAGCACAGTGGCGGTTCCAGAATATCTCGGTAGGAGGATGAAATGAATTCATTGGAAGTGGGGGGGGATGAAAAGAGAAGGAAAACCAATGAACAATGCCGAAATAGAAAAAGGCTGACAAGCAAAAACGGCACTTTTCCCCGAATTTTTACTAGAATTTTGCCGAAAAATAGTTTAGTAAGCGAAAAAGGTCACCCACAGTTTTCCCCCGTCATTTTACTTGACTTCTACCCAAACATAGTTTGACAAACAAACAAAAAGTCCGGTGGTAGGATGGCATCCCCACTCATCCCCACGTGGAACCGCCACTGGTTAAACAGTCAATAAAACGTCACGCTTATTAGGCCCTATCATCTGTTCATTGAAATGGAAATTATTGAAAGCGATGATCTTGGTTACTTTTATGAATGCGTCGAACTGTTCTGCGACGCTTCTGTCGGCTGATTTCAGTTGAGTGTCGACGCTCGTGACTGTTCGTCGACAGCTGCTTGGTTTCCGACGCAATGCCATCCAGCGACAGTCTACGCCATCGAAAGCAACACCAAGCCCTTTGCTCCTCAGACATTCATTCGCACAAAAACAGTGGCGGCTCCACGTGGTGGCTCGGGGAAGGGGTCCATGCCCCTATTTAATGCCTGGCCTCCTATTGGCCCCTTTTGGGACCCTATACTTACTAGTAATAATGCATACCTATCAACAAATGGTTGGCCCATGCTATGGCATGCTTGGAAGTTGCCACCCCAACGCCCCCTCACTCGCCAAATCCTGGAGCCGCCACTGTCCAATATATATTGGAATTGCATCTGTATATATATTGAATTGCATCTGTATATATATATATATATATATATATATATATATATATACCCTCGGTACTTAGTTCACGAATGACTTATGGGAAAAGTGTTCGGTGACAGGATGGGCCAATAAAACCGGTACTACCATGTTTCGTTGGAAATATTTATAGGATATCTGGGTCATAATACATCCTTGTTTTCACTAGATGGCGTCTCTGCGCTTTGGAATTTGAAAGAAAAAATTTAAATGGCTGCTTTGAGGATTATAATACCGCAGATTTCAAGCATTTTAACGCAGAGCTTGTGAAATTACTTAGAGTGAAACAGGGCGATATCAATATCATTTATACTGTACATGTATATTCCACAATACCATTTATACTGTACATGTATATTCCACAATACCATTTATACTGTACATGTATATTCCACAATACCATTTATACTGCACATGTATATTCCACAATACCATTTATACTGTACATGTATATTCCACAATACAATTTATACTGCACATGTATATTCCACAATACCATTTATACTGTACATGTATATTCCACAATACCATTTATACTGTACATGTATAATTGTATATTCCAACTGGCAAGTGGCAGCTTCGGCTTAACCTCCTATACCGACACTAAAGCGGTGCTTAAGCAAAGTTCAGCCGACATCTTGACCCTGCCGTCTATTTCAAGTTAACCAGATGGATTAGTCGATAGTTGCCTTAGTTTGCAAAAATCGAGGCGTCATCACAATTTCTGGGGGCATACCGGCCAGAGTAGCTCTGCGTAGATATTGCACGAATTGCATCTGTGGATTCAACGCTTCTAATGAGAAAAGAGTCATTAAAAATTATGACAAGGAAATTGGGAAAAATTCTCGTCAACGAAGAAAGATTTATCGCCAACCAGTGGCAGCTCCACAGGGAGGCCCCCGGGGGGGCCCGTGCCCCCTATTGAGTGCCTGGCCCTCCAGTAGCCCCCCTGTTGGGACCCTATACTTAATACTACATACCTAACAACAAATGGTTGGCCCCATGATTAGAAGTTGCCACCCCAACGACCCCCCTTCACTTGACAAATCCTGGAGCCGCCACTGTCGCCAACGTTTACTGTCGCAAGTTTTTCCTCCTTGTTTTGTGTAATATTAGTTAAGTTTAATGCCTGTATAGATGTTTCTTTTCTTGTGTAATGATCTCGGGATTTCAGTGGAGACATAAAGGAAACAATCTCAATATCTCAAATATCGTCTATTTTAAAAAAATATAAATCCGAATCTTTGAAACCCCGAAATTCCGCCGCCAGCCTAACAACATCCGGAAAGCAAAACTGTGGAACCCAACGCCTGGATGCTGATACCTCTGTCAAAATTGTTGCACCTGAACAGCCAAACGTGGCGATGTGACCAGGTAAGATCACTCACCTGTGAAATATATAGCCTACGTCTCACCTGGATGCTGCTTTAAGAGGTTCGGAAAGGTCTTTGACAAAATCGATGATGCATTGATTCTGCTTCTCGGCTACTTCTACCAAGTGATGCAGCAGCGTCACCCCTCGTTTGTTCGCCTGAGTGTCCCAGAGTGTCGGAAGAGAGGAAACCTTGAAGCCGACTGCGTTTCCCGCGTAGCTGCCCTGTCGAACAGAAAGATCGACAGAGGGCTTTGATTTCACAGCGTTCGCTAGATGGCGGCGACACGGACAAAATGTCATGGGGACAAAATGTCTGCGGACATATAGTCAGAGGCGTAGATCACTGAACGCTCCCACAATAATTGGGGTCGAAGGGGGTATATAGTATCATTTATTCCCTCGCTTCTTTAACGTTCTAAAAAGTCCCAAGCTAAATAATTAGTGCATATTTACGAGTGGATAGGGGGTATAGTTAGCAGAGTGGTAACTACTAACAACATTGGATCAGGTCGCGGGTTATCCCGCAGAAGCCATAAGATCGACTCAGCCTTTTTGGGCGGTGGTTAACGAATTCAGAAAAACGTGGGTCTTGGGAAAGTAATGACAACCTACCCCAGATCAATGCATCATACCACCTACGTCGCGTATTGCCTAGACCGGAGATAAGCGCCGGAACCCAACGCTCGGACTCGAGTACGGGACCTATCTTTGCCTTTATACTTTAATAAATTATTCTACCCGACCATCACCCCCACCCAGAATGCTGACGGCAGGAATATGTCCCATGCATATTATATATACAGGGTGGCGCAAAAAACCGGACTATTCACATTAGGTTTGGCATTTAATACAGTCCGGGTTTTCTGCGCCACCCTGCAGTATTGTCGTATAGTTGTAGGCGTACGGAGTTGATGAAATTCCCGGTCTGTAGGACAGCCTTGAGGAAGAGCTTGAGCGATTGGCTGGAGATGATTCCCTCGCAGGCCGCGTCGAGGGCGTCCGTCTTGACCTGGACGCAGTCGACGTTCGACGGGAAGTCCGCTCTCAGCAGCATGGCGTCGATGCGCGCCTTGTACGAAGGCAGGGCCGTCAGCGCCGCGAAGAACTTCTCGGCGGCGCCCAGCTTCTCTCGGTCACCGTCGAACGCTCGAAGCATCTCCACCTGTGGACAAGTGGGATCCAGTCGACACACATCACGACAACCTGCTTTGAAACAAAAAATCTGAAACGCCCCTGAAGATAGGCCTATAGTTATTTTAAAAATAGATTTTTAAATATATTATATAGATTTGCCAAAATCTATATATTAAATATATATAAAAATATAAAAAATATATCTGCCATTGTATTGCCATTGCCAAAATATATTTAAAAGATAGATTTGCCATTGACTAATATATATATACATGATACATGCAGTGGCGGCTCCAAGAACTCTTGGTGGAGGATGCAATGAATTTTGGGGAGATACCGCCAATTGTCAAATGAATTATAGGTAAACAGTTTAGAAGAAATCTGTAGGTTTGATTTATAAAATATAATGTTCAAAATTGACAATGCATAGCGTAAAAGTCATTTTAGTCTGGCTGTACAAAGTCATAGAGCAAAATCGAGTTTTCTATTGCTGGAAGCGAATTTGTCGATGACATTGTCTATGGATATGTCTATATCTTTGTGAATATACATCAGGTCTAATCCGTTTAGACGATCATATTCCATTGAAGATGCATTTTTGGTGGGCCGGTTGGGGATGCATCCCCAGTTATTTCGAACGTTGAACCACCCCTGCATGCATACATACATGTATTATTTTCAAGGATCTTTTTCCATTGCATACCTCGAGGAACCAGGCGAGAGTTGAGACACATTAATTTTTCTCTCCGGACAAGTTTTTCTTTATCAGACCTTCCGTAATTAAATACCGAAGGCATAGGGTGGCGCGAATATTCCGGTACCGCCCTGTTTTATTGGGAATATTGTCACAAACCCTGGGTCAAAATTCATCAAAAAATATTTGCACCTCTGCCTTACGTAATAACGGAATTAAGGGGAATCTGCTTGCCTCCGACTGGTCAGGCAACAGTTTCTGCAGACTTCTCAGTCGATCGGGTCCGAATTTCATCTCGTCCGCTTGACGCAAGATTTCCACTATCTCGTCGGCAGCCATCTTGAACTGCTTCAACCAAACGTTGATACTCATGCTGCGCTTCATGTCGAGAAGATTTATCTACAGCAACCATTTCATCAGACATCTTCATTATCACAATAGTCAATATGGTATAATAATTTTAAAAATAATAATTATGCACTTCTATAGCGCCAGTTCTAATACTCAAGAGTATCAATCGATGGTACTTCAAATCCATCCGCAAAAGACCAGGTCATTCCAGAGATCAGTCAGAGAGAAAGAGCAAGACCGACTATGGAGGAAAAGCTAATTGAAAGAGATGTGTTTTTAGTCTGGATCTGTATGGAGAAGGGGGGAAATTCTATATAGCCGCAATATAACAACTGGTCAACTCTTTACATTACAAAACCAAAAAAAGAGTGCATATTAGCCAGAACTTTAAGAAGTGCATATTACAGTTATAATTTTAGAACAATTTGTTATAACGGATACTCTGTGCAGAATGGCCGACGGGCCCTTGACAAGTTATAATTTTAGTACAGCAATGTACAGTTCCGTGTGATACGTTACCCTATTGGACGGTCAGCCGTTTACTATAAATGTTTACTGTTTACGACCTTTTTATGTTGACGACCTTTTTTTTTTTTTTTTTTTTTTTTTTTTTTCTGCCGTCATCTGCCGTTTATTTAGCACTGTGTCCCGGGCCCCCTTGTGCTCGCCGGGCCCTCTGCTGAATGACATTTTAAACCGTTCTTTAGTGTTATTATTCATTTTAGTATCTCGGGCCCCCTCCAGATATAACGTACTGGACGGTGTTGAATTTCGAATATAACGTACAGACCCGCTAAATAAGTTATAATCAGTGTTGGAGTTGCCGAGGGGGTTGCGGGGTGAACCCCCCAGCTAACTTTGCAACCCTCCCAAAATCGCAAAATAGGTACATGCAGTTTCTGTCATTCAATGAATTTCACTCTAATGAAAATCTCAACACCCCCTCCCCCCGAAGCTCAAATTTCACGACTCCAACACTGGTTATAACGAAGTTTTACTGTAGTTTAACACAAACGACGCAAATAAAATCTAATGTTCCAAGCCGTCGTTAACTTATTTAACTAACCTATCTTGCATGATGAAACAATCAAAACACATTTCCCCATGCACTGGTCTGGCTCTCAAACATCACTCTGATACTATAATCATCGATCATGGTGATGATGATGATGACGACAACTCAAATTCGAGCATTTAGAACTACGACGAAGATAAAAATGCCGACGACAACAGATACGATGCAAAGCGTCGTTGTCACCGGCTTTATATTTACACCGTGTCCACTAAAGAACAAAGCCAATGTATTTAGCAGCATAGAGCCTTACTAAACCTGAACCGATTTTTAAAATTTTCGGTTCAGCATTAGTAAGGCTGTGCTGGTAAATGCATTGGCTTAGGTTTTTTAGTGGATACGGTGTATTATAGCAAAATGGCTGCACTTTCTCTGCCCTTGACTTTGGAAACTACCTTGTTGAATGCGCCATAGAAGTTGTCTTAATAGCAATGATCTGAGTCTAACCATTATTAACACAAATCCTCTATTAATTAGTAATTGAATTAAAAATGAATTAATTTAACACACATTCTCTCTGTCTCTCTGTTTATCTGTCGCTTTTTGTATCTGTCTCCGTATCTCTGTCTCTTTCTCTGTCTGTCTCTTTCTCTGTCCGAATACCTCTGTCGGTTGCTTCTTTTCCGTCGTCTTGGCTTCCGTCGTCACCGGAGCTACTTTACGAGAGAAGAGTTCTTCCACTTCGTTGTAATCCATTTGGACCGCATCTTCCATCTCAAGCACATCCCTCCAAAGAGCCTCATTACCTGTAAACATCAATTCTCTCTCTCTCTCTCTCTCTCTCTCTCTCTCTCTCTCTCTCTCAGTGCAATCTGTAATAGTACATCTATTAAAATTAAAGAAAGTGTGAAATGACGCTACTGTAGGGCCCACTGGCAAAACAAACTTGGATTTGCCAAAAAGGAGCCGAAGTCCCGGAAAACTCGTAACCCAAAATTGTTCTCTCAACCATGGGGTCGCCTTGGGACCAGCGAGGGGGTTAGACCCCCTTTGCCCTGGGACAAATTGAACGCAGTTGTTCGTTCGTTCGTTCGTTCGTTCGTTCGTTCGTTCGTTCGTTTACCGGTTATGACGTTATTTGGAACCTTCACCCAATTGATGGTCTTCATTTTCGCCTTTGGGGTGGGGGCCACTTTGCCCTTTGGAGGGGGAGCGCAGGAGGTCTGGAGAACGGCGCCCTGCGTCGGAAAATGTGGTGGAGCGGGAGCGTTCGGGACCGAACCACCGCCTGGAAAAGAAGGAGGCGGAGGAGGAGGAGGCGGTGGAGGACCACCACCACAGGAAGGAAGAGGCGGCGGTGGTGGTGGTGGTGAGGGTGGTGGAAAAGGGGTTCCAGGTGGATGGGCCAATGGGGGCGGAGGAGGAGGAGGAGGTGGAGGAATGGAACCAACTGGAAAAGCAGGTGGCGGTGGTGGAGGAGGAGGAGGGAGGAGGAGGGAGGTGGGGAATGGAACCACCTGGAAAGAGGCGGAGGCGGAGGTGGTGGTGGCGGAGGTGGTGGTGGTTGTGTGGCGTTACAGGACGAAGTCTTTGTCGTCGTCGTCGTCGTCGTCTCGATTGAATTCTTTTTAACGGCGGCGGCCATTTTCAGGAGAAATTCTTCGCTTTCTAAGCCGTCGATCTTCTCCAAGTGAACTACTCTGTGAACGACGTTCTCAACTGTCTGCCAACGCAACTGACTATAAAAGAGACGACAAACATCATCATCATCTTCATCATCATCACCATCATCATCATCATCACCACCATCATCATCATCATCACCACCACCATCATCATCATCATCACCACCATAATCACCATAATCATCATCATCATCACCATCACCACCACCACCACCATAATCACCATAATCATCATCATCACCACCATCACCATCGCCACCACCACCGCCGCCATCATCATCATCATCATCATCACCATCGCCATCATCATCATCATCATCATCATCATCATCATCATCATCATCATCATCATCATAATCATAATCTTCAACAGCAACATATCATCTCGCATGCATGCATCCATTACACCTCTATATTAATTCTAGCACTTCGACTGTCGTCGTCGTCATCATCATCATCATTACTCCAACTGGCTTACAAATCTTTGTCGTCCTCGTTGATTAGAAGGAGATCGTAGAGTATGTTAAGAAATACGCTCGACTGGGGACTGTTGTACACCTGCAAATGGTACACATTCACATGGTTAATATTAACTCCACCGTAATTAAGTAGGAATTTAGCGCTTGTACGGGTCATGCATATTCATATTCGCCAAATAGTTCTCGCATATTGTAAACAGAAAGCTCTGTCTAGAGTCTCTCCTGCGTACAAAAGTATTATAATTTAATATACAGTACTGTAGGCCTGAAACAACAACAACAACAACAACAACAACTACTACTACTGCTACTACTTGCTGCTACTGCTGCTGCACTACTACTACTACTGCTACTGCTACTGGTAGTGGGCAGCCCAGTACTTACTACTATTACTACTAGCAGCAGCAGTGGTGGTAGCAGCAGCAGCAGCAGCAGTAGCAGCAGCAGCAGCAGTAGCAGCAGCAGCAGCAGCAGGCAGCAGCAGCAGCAGCAGCAGCAGCAGCAGTAGTAGTAGTAGTAGTAGTAGTAGCAGTAGTAGTAGTAGTAGTAGTAGTAGTAGTAGTAGTAGTAGTAGCAGTAGTAGTAGTAGTAGTAGTAGTAGTAGTAATAATAATAATAATAATAATAATAATAATAATAATAATAATAAGCATGATTTTAAGTGATTTTGTAGGATCTCCTCTCCTGGGTCAAAAATGAATTCGAAGCACTGTAACTCTTGTCGGCTTCTGTTTTAGTCACAGCATATAGCAAGATATCTATTAAAGTGATATTAGTCCATAAGCCTTTTTTATTTCTCGACTGCTCTAATTCCGATTTAGAACTGCACACGCGTTCAGTCAGATCCACAGCATTCTAAGAACTGTACAGTGCACTGTGCTGTGGACATATATGCCCGTTTCTGACTGATCTTTCCGGCTTGACCTGGCTCTAATTCGTTTTGGATTTGATGCCCTGAGCATTATGACAGTGGCGCCATAGAAGTTTCTTGATTGATTGATTGACTGCCTGATTGATTGATTGATTGATTGATTGATTGATTGATTGATTGATTGATTGTGCATGCATGGGGTATGTTTCCGGCTAGAAGCAACCGTGAAAGAGAGAGAGGTCTGCTCTGCCTGTTCGTAGATGGCGTTGAAGACGTCCAGATGGTTGGTGAGGTCGATTCCCCTGAAGTGTTCTTCGGCGGCCATCGTTTCTTCGTCCGAGTGTTTTTCGTCGCAGAAGACGTCGCATTGTATGGTTAGTTCGTCGTCGTCTAATTCTCTCAGCTCCTTTACGATTTCCAAGAGATTCAGTCCTGCAAATAAACGGTCGCGTGGGCGCAGCCAGGACTTCTAATCGCGGGTCGTGACTCTTACGCCAAATGTCCCGCACTGCGGCCGCGGTGCTAGGACAAAATGTCCGCGGACAAAATGCCAGTGGACAAAATGTCGGCGGACAAAATGTTACCCTAACTCTAACCCTGATCCTATTTTGTGACATTTTGTCCGCGGAGGGGTTCCCAACATACCAAAAGTAAGATATCCTAAATAAGCTGTTGTAAATGCTGCTAATAAAGATGTTCTCTTTATGAAATATGACCCAACTTTTATTCATGTGGGAAGATAGGAGTGAGATATAGAATGATTTTCTCTGATTTCCTTTTTGAACATCAATAATTCTAAACAACCTGGTAGTGGCGGTTCCACGTGGGGGATGAGTGGGGATGCATCCCCCCACCAGGTTTCAGGACTTTTTTGCTTGTGAAACCTATTTTTGGGTAAAAGTCTAAATAAAACTACGGGGAAAAACTGCGGATGACCTTTTTTGCTTGTCAACCAGTAAATTATTATTATTTTTTTATTATTAAACTGATTTAGTAAATTCGTCCGAACGAACTGCGTGAAATTACAATTCCCTCCGATATAAATGTTTTTCTCTCTTTAAAAGTATTCAAGGTCGTAAAATGTATTTTTGTCAACAGTTTTTTCCGGCAAAGTTTATTGATCCGGCCGATCTCAATCTTTGCCGGCTTTTCAGCCACTTTAGTTTTTAATTAAGGAAACCTCCCATCAACTTTTTCCAAAGTTATTGATTGTTTTCTTCTTTTTTAATCCTCCCATCAACTTCCCAACACAAGAAATCCAAGAAACCTAGCCACTGCTACCTGGTAGTATAAACTCGCTAAATAACTGTATAAATAAACGTCTCAACAGGGGCGGTTCTACGTTGGAGCAGGGGAACTGTAGTAGCCCCCAGACTTCAGCTAGCCCCCAGTTAAGATGCAAGGTATTCTTTTCTGCGGGTATATAAAAACAATTAAACGACACCAGCTGAGGAGCACATTCCATTCATTAATCTGGTGACCTTTATTTGCTTGTCACCCCTTCTGAGAAGTTGATAACCTTTTTTGCTCATCCGACTTTTTCGTGAATATAAGGGCGTCTCTGGCTCCGCGGTCACAGACTAGGGCATAGCCCCCCCCAGTTTTTCGGCTAGAACGCCCCTGCCTCTGGAGAGGATTTTTGGCATGCGCTCTGACGCCGTCCAAAATAGTTCGTACTGAGACATGAACTATTTTGAAAATTGATTCGGTTATTAAACATCATCATTAACTAATAATCTGTATGCTAAATTTCTGGACAGTTTATACAACTAGTCTATGTTTGATAATATAGCATACTGTAAGGCAGGGTTTCCCGAACATTTTGAAACCGCGACCCACTTCAGCGGCTTTGTTAAGTGCCGCTACCTAAATTATAGCATGCAATATTTTTAAAAAAATGCATACGCCATCTGGCGAACGTTAGTTGAAAAGAATATTTTGAGTAAATAAATGGCAAAACAAAAGTTTTGATTAAATTCGAATGAAAATATGGCAAATATATTAGGCAGATTTATTTATACTTTTGCCAAACAAGACAAAAGAAGAGAAATAGATATTGAATCTTCTTGAAAATTATCTTTTTGAAAGTTTTGCCAGGGACATACCTTTGTTACGTGTCTTGAAAATCCTATGAGTATGGCAAAATCGCTTAACCGTCAGATTTACGACCGATTTCCTAACACATATTCTCTATTGTTAGTGGATTTTCAAAGCAAAATGGTCGGAATACGTATTCTTTGCCTTAGGTCCTATTGTGAAATAAAATTAATTAAGTACTATATGACAGGGTTTTCCAAAATTTTTGGAACTGTGCGACTCACTGCAGAGGTTTTGTAACATGACGCGACCCTGAAAACTTATTGTCAACTAACAATGGATAAACACTAATCATTTTAAAATAAGCCGTATATGGTTCCCTGTCACTTCCTGGACCGTCACTTCCTGGACCGTCATCCTGGACCGTCATTGTAAATGGAAGTAAATTTATAGGTAAAAGGTAGGTTGGGGCTGTCCATTGTGTCAACAATTTTTGGGCAGTTTTGACCCTCCGCCCAAGGTGGTAAAAAAATGTAATCCAACGATACAAAATTTGAATAGTTCTAGTCTGCGTCACTGGTCCGCTGCTTACTCAAACCATTGTAGAAAATGAGTAAAATATCTTGAATTTCTATATTATATATTCTAAGCGAGTAATTCTAAGTATCATTGCAGATCACAACGATTTGTATATCATAGTGTATACACTTTTTTATATACACATAACAGATAGAACATTATGAACGGTCCAGGAAGTGACGGTCCAGGAAGTGACGGTCCAGGAAGTGACGGGACACCGCCGTATATGGAGGAAAAGTTCATAGTTTATATGCCTGAGTAAATGTTTTTGTACGTTCTTTATGTCTCTGTGGTAAGGGATTACTACAGAATTAAGAACTCTTATATTCTACGAACAATAGAAATGGAAGCAGTGGCGTAGCCAGCTTATGCAAAGTGGGGTTGTTAACTGGAGGCACTGTGCAACTGAACACAAGCGGGGGCCGCGGCCATCCTCCCACTGCCCCTCCTTCAAACAAAAGTCAACGGATTTAGGTCAATTATGTTGGTCATATTTTTAATGGGGTTGTTTGAACAACCCCAAACAACCCCATGGCCACGCCACTGAATGGAAGTCCGTATAGTTGCCAATGTAGAAATGCATTGCACCTAAATAAAAGAGAAGCTAATTGTTCTGTGTGCATTCTGTTGCTTTTCTGTGTTTATTTCTTTGTTTCATTTGTGTTTTCCTTGTTTGCTTTCTTGCGATACAGAGATGCACACACACACACAGGGTGCGATTTGTGACCTGGAGCAGTGGGGGGAATATGTCGAGCTTGCATGGGGGATGTAGTTGTTGGGAAATGTAGCAGTGGGGTGTGTAGTGGTGGGGGATGAAGCAGTAGGGGGGATGCAGTTTGGCAGTGGGGGGGAAGATTCCCCCCTTCCCCCTCGCAAATCGCGCCCTGCACACACACACACACGCGCGCGCAAATAATTAACTGTTTTTCTTTTGTCATTCTGTTCTTGTTGAAATAAACTTGTGTTTTTCATAAATTCGCGAACAACCTTCCCTGTTCGTTCTCGACAACCAACATCTGGGTTAAGGTTAGGCCTAACCCTAACCCAGATGACCCTTTTTTCTTTTTTTGCTTGTCACTACATTTAGGAAGGATGATATTGATGATAATCTTTTTTTCTTGTCACTTGTTCACTTGTTAATGTTAAATAGTGTGGTCCGCGCGCTAAGCTGGGAACAAAATAGGGGTCCGCGATCAAACAAGTTTTGGAACCTCTGATCTAGAGGCCGTTAACTTTTAATGTTGGGCTTGTTCAGGGTGCGATTTGTGACCTGGACCGAGCTTGGGGGGATCGTTTTTACCGTAGCAGTGGGAGGTGTAGTGGTTGCAGTAGGGGATGCAGTTGGGCAGTGGGGAGAAGTCTCATCCAAATCGCGCCCTGGGTTTGTTGACCATCGTTTTTACCGATGAATTCGTTGCGCAGTCTCATCCTTGTTGCGGACAATGAGGCAGTTGATGAACGCCATGACGGACGCAGCGTAAGATGGAGGCGGATCGGCGCGTAGCTCCGCCACAAGAGCGCTGAACCGGTAACGCTCGTTACGCGTTGCCTGAAATTAATTAATTAATATATTGTTCATCTTTCTATATCTTCTATATATCTCTCTATATATATCTCTGTATATATCTATATATCTATATATATAATCTCTATATAATTCTCTATATCTCTCTATAATAATGTATATATAATGTCTCTCTTGTCTCTCACAGAGAAAAATTCTCTCTCTCTCTCTGTAAATGTTCTTTCTCTGTCTCTCTGTCTCTCGTCTCTCAGGTTACACTCTCTCTCTCCGAGAAAATTTAGTCTCGTTACGATTAATTTAAGTGTAAATGTTACCTCTGTCTCTCTATAGTGTCTGCGAAATCAGAAAATCTCTCTGAAAAAATTTAATCAATAATAAATTTGAGGTCCTATAGAAGTTAATACATAGATGATAATTTAGAGAAACAAATTATTCTTAAGGGCGCAAAACGTTAAGGAAAGGAGCAATCTGAACACCTTTCTATCGCCGGTTTAGAATTATTTACGGTACAGATTTTGCAGTCAACGCAATATTAATATATTAAATATAAACTTTTGTTTTCAAACTTACTCTTTGCAATTATGTTGCTTTTACTTTTGAATTGTATGTATTATTCCACTTTAAAACAATTTGGGGAAACTTAAACCAAGTTTTCCCGAGAAAGCATACTTCAACTTTACACCTGGTTCGGATTGTACACCATCTTGGTTAGGTTTACGAGTGTAAGGTACACCAAGCGATGGTGTACTCAAAACGGAACCAGGTGTAAAGTTGACACCATGGAAAGTCTGTGTGCCTAGGGTATGGAGTAAATTTACCTCGAAAGCAGGAGTAGGGTTACATTAACATTGTGTAAAGTTGACACCATGGGGTTCGAGAAAACTTGATTTAAGTTTCCCCCAAATTATAACGTTAACAAATCTTACAAAAGTACAAACAAATAAAATGACATTTTATTGAAAGCAAAAGTAGGGTTATATTTAATATATTAATATTGGTTGCCTGCAAAATCTGCGCTATTTAGGAGTTCTAAACCGGCGATAGAAAGTTTTATCCTAATATTGCTCCCTTTTTAACGTTTTATGATGCAGAATACTTGGTCTTTGTGATGATTTGGGTAATTATCATCTATGTATTATTTCTATCTCAGGCTTATTTAGTATTGATTATTAATTCTTTTCTACGCTGAGCCACACTATAGAGCAGGGTAAGATTTCACTTAAATTAATCGTAACGTTCAAAATTTTTGTATACACTTCAGTGTAACCTGGTGGCACCCAGGGCATAACATTTACACTTAAATTCATCGTAACGTTCAAATTTTTCTCCCAAGTGCGCCACCGCGTACAGTGGTACAGCGGCTAAGACACCCTCCTTCTCTTACCTTGAGGCTGTTAACTGCGTGCATACAGACGCTGTATCCTTGGTCAGAGGAGACACACAGGGCGGATAGAAGGTCCATCACCTGCTTTTTCAACATCACGTTGGGCGCGATCAGTGCTACAATCACAGAAAACAAACCGCTGTTTGCGTTTAGCCTGTATAGGCCTACGTATACGTGTGTGTGTGTGTGTGTGTGTGTGTATTTATGAGTGTGCTTCTATTGTTCATGCATTGGCGTGAACTTGGATGAAAAAAATTATGTGGGGGTGGGCGGCCTCAACAACCATACCCAGTGGCGGTTCCAGGATTTCTTGGTGGGGGATGAATGAATTCATAGAAAGTTGGTGGGGGATGAAAATATAACGAAAAAAATCAATAAACTTTGTCGGAAAAGGCTGAAAAGGGAAGTTTATCCCTAATTTTACTACGCTTTTACTGAAAAATAGGTTGACAAGCCAAAAAAGGTAATTCCCAGTTAGTTTTACTAGACTTCTACCCAAAAATAGGTTTTCACAAGCAAAAAAAGTAACTCCGAAAGTCCGGTGGGGGATGCATCTCCACTCATCCCCAACGTGGAACCGCCGAGAGGGGATAAAAGGGGCAAATACTCAGGCTCCGGAGATCTCTAGAGCCAGGTTTTCAAAACATTTTGGAACCGCGGCCCACTTCAGCGGTTTTGTAAGGTGTCGCGACCCTAATCATTGCATGTAATATTTTTAATGGCATTAGGCAATCTGGCGAACGTTAGTTGAAAATAATTTTATGAGTTTTAAATAAAAGGTCAAACAAAATCTCTGATTCAATTATAATGAAAATATGACAGACATATTAGGCAGAATTATTTATATGTTTGCCAAAACTAAGACTAACGGAGAGAGATATTGAAATCTCTTGAAAATTGTCTTTTCAAAATGTTGTCACGAGCATACCTTTGTTACGTGTCTTAAAATCCTATGAGTATGGCAAAATCTCTTAACGTAAGGTGTTGGCATCCGCGAACTGTCGAAGAGTCTCTATTGTTATTGGAGTTTCAGAGCAAAATGATCACGACCATGATGCGTTATTGAGAAATAAGATTAATAATTTGTGAAAGTTACTCAGGCCATGGTTTCTTATAAACGGTTCTTGTCGGTTAATTCACCGCCAATAGTTTATTCAATAGGACTGCGACCACTTCAACGGCTTTGTACATTAGCATGCTGCGACGGTGTGAGCTTTTTTTCAACTAAAGTTGTATACAACACTAATCATTTTAATATAAGCCGAGTATAAAGGATTGCTGGCACATACAAATTTCTTAAAACCTAAGCCTACTTTCAACTTTCAAGGCTTGTGACATTGTGGCATTGGTTAGAAAATGACACTTTTGAATCCAATTTCGCGCTACAGAGCGACCCACTAGACTGAGCCCTGCGACCCACTTTTGGGTCGCGACCCACACAGATTGGAAAACACTGCTGTAGGGGACCCGAGCTGCTCCGCAACAAAGACATCTACCAGCTTACAGTACTTGTCTGTGCCTTCTGCCACTCTGTTATGAGACGAGAGTCTCGCTAATATGTGCAGATTTTTCTGATAGTTGATTAGAGGCACCCAAATGCGGCCCGCGAGTCACATCATCAACATTGGCGTGTCGGCTTTTTACGCGTAATTATTTTTGTCCAAAACAACGGATTGGAAATCCATTGCGCAGCATTTTGCTCTGATCCTCTGAACCTATAAGCTCAGATCTCATGTCGTTAGGACATTTTTAATGCTAGACTTGCGGCTAAGCGATTGCGTCACATTTATATTATGGAAACGATGCTCAATGAAGGTGTGTTTAATGCAGAAGCAAATTGCCAGTGATGGGCAAAAGTTAACTAAAAATTAGTTAACTTTTAGTTAAACTACTTTTTTTAGTTGCATCAAAAGTTAAACTGGTTGCCAGTAGTTGGGTAAAAGTTTAGTTAAGGCATTAGTTAAACTGATTTTTTTTAGTTAACTTTTTTTAGTTAAACTTGAGTTATTCAGATTCTATGTCAGATGAAAACTTTGATCAGTCTGTGTTTTTGCGGTATATTCTCAAGGAATGAAACATTGTAACGTTGAAACAACCTCATTTAATATGCCGATCAGTGAATTTGTGGATATTGTGACAGCTGCTGTTTAAAATTATAATCGTAAATCGTGTTCGTTGCAGTTTGTAACATAGTTTTACTAGCTCAGTAGCTCATGTCAAAGTTAAAAAGTTAAAGGTAAAAGTTAAACTGCTTTTAATTAGTTATCAGTTAAAGTTAAACTGCTACAGTGAAAAGTTAGTTACTTAAAAAGTTAAACTGCTTGATTGCAAAAAAAGTTTAGTTAAAGTTTAACTAAAAAAAATTAGTTAGTGCCCATCACTGCAAATTGCCAACTATCAAGAAGTTCAAATTCTATCAATCCCTTTTCATTATGTTTAATAAAATAATAAAAAAATCTTGCAAAATTTATTTCCAGTGTTTTCATTCAAATTGAATCGGATTTTTGTTTGTCATTTGTCCAAAACTTGAGAGCTTCTTTCAGTTAAGTCAGTCTGTCCGCAACCTAGGTTTAACATTCGATAAAAACATGTCTATTAATGATCACATAAATAAGGTGAGCAGAGCAAACCGTGGGCTGCCTAAGGTGATTGCCACTCTACCTGACACCACGACCTTTCTTTTTTGACGTTGATTTCCAGATCTAAACTTATGCTCTGCTCACATGGCGGTTCCACGTGGGTGATGAGTGGGGATGCATGATGCATCCCCACCGGACAGTCTTTTGCTTGTCAAACTATTTTTGGGTAAAAGTCAAGTAAAATGACCGGGGAAAACTGCGGGGGACCATTTTTCGCTTTTCAACATATTTTTCGGTAAAAGTCTAGTAAAATCCGGGAAAATTAGGCTTTTTTGCTTGCCAGCATTTTTCTTTTTCGGCAAAGTTTATTGATTTTACCCTCTCTTTTCAGTCCCCACCAACTTCCTTTGAATTCATTTCATCCCCCCATCAAGAAACCCTGAAACCGCCACTGGCTCTCCTTGTTTGATGTGCTCGGCAACTTTAGTTAAAAAGGCCTAATCTAGTAATCACGCTCATGAGATATAAACTCAATTTCAAATAGGCCTATAAGAATGCTTTGGTTAATATGTCAAACATCTCTGGTAATGTGTGACTGTTACCACTGTAGCAGTTTACTTCTTCCAACGTTTTAATGTTTAATTCTATTTTGAAGCAGTAATACACCTTTATAAAGCGAATAGGACATTCTATATAGCTTAGTAAATCCATTTAACCTCGTTTTTTATGAGTGTCACCGTGAACACTAAAACGCAAAATGTTTGAGCAGACATAATTATTTCTACTGCTAAAAGTAAAAGTAAAATTAGGAATAGTGCAGTCCAATCAGAGGGAAAACGCTCCATACTGCGGTGCATAGAATGAAAAGGTCTGTTGAAATTAGTAGTCTCTGCATTGCACGCACGCACAAACACACGCACACGCGCACGTAAAATGTGACCTCATGGCAAATGTTTAGGATTTGATAGGCAAAAGTTATTTGAGTTTGGCAAATGATCTTGATTTCACCATTCACGTTTCCCCCTCTAAGCCTACCTCATTTTTAGGCGAATAATTCAACATATTTGGGTTTGTTTCCCACAGGACGAAATGCATTTGTTTCTGAGTGTGTGGAAGTGACCAAATGGCATTGCCTTCATTAGAGTATTCCTAGAATTGATTAAACCTTATTAGGCCATCCCTAGTCGCGGGCACCTTTGCTCCACCTCTCTGGCGATCTCACGCACCTATTTGTCAAAGGCAAACAATAGAGGATTGTCTCTTTATAATCCTGCGCGTTGCAATTATCACTTTTTTTAAAAGTGAAATTTTATTAGCAGAATTCTTGAGGTTCCTGTTGCAATTTTATAATAGACGGCGAGCGACAAATTTGACGCATCACCTTAAGTATGCGTGTCGTATTGGCTTAGATAGAGCATCGGAATTAATATAGGCCTACTATAGGCCCAATTAATAGACCTGCATAAAATAAGTCATCGTTAGGTAGTCGGTAAATGTTTTCAAGTTATCTAACGGATCAAAAGCTAAGCGAAAAACAACAACTCAACATCGCATGCGAGTAATGCACAGGAAATCCTAAAATTCCACAGACCACTCTAAATATAAGTTGGTCCTCGAAATTGGCTAATAATAATAATAATAATAATAATGTGATTTTAAGTGGTTTAGGAGGCTAAGTAAGCCTGTGTGAAGTAGGCCTACTAAATCAGTATTGTCCAAAGTTTGTGAACTCTGGAAAAATAATTCCATCGTTGCGTAAACCCACCATCTCCCAGAGTGAAAACAATGTTAAATGTTAGGCATATAATACAAGTCATATTTATTCGGGTGCAATGCATTGTACAATGTACCGTTTTTAAGACCTAAAGTATTAACTTCTTAAGTCTTCAGTCTAACAACTTTATCATGCTACTATCTGCTTGAAAATGATATCTAGAAATATCTAGACATGAATTCTATCATAGGATGCCATGAACTTGATTGCATGAAAATTATAGTAGCCTACAAAATATTTCTGCGGAACGCTTGCAGTTTCTCGCGGAACCATTGTGCTCCGCGGAACACACTTTTGGACAACACTGTGCTAAGTTATAAGACGACAATAGAGCATGGCCCTGTTCATTGAATTATGAACAACGCTTACTTATACACGTACACTATGAAATATAGACAAAATTTAAAATAACCTAAGAAAGTTAAATAAATTTTGCCTATGGTAAGTTCACGCGAACCTTAAGTACTATGCCAAATAACTCAGGTAGTATGAAGCTGTCACAATCGAAGCAGTTTATTTCTTCAAACGATTTAGTTTTGTAAATTACATTTGAACCATAATAACACCTTTATAAGATGATAAGCGAATATTATACATTTGAGTAAATCACTTAATTGGAAGGTCCTCGTTGTGTACATCGATCCCGGAATCGAGAGGACGGTAAAAAGCAAACTGTATGAGCTCTTGTTTTACGACCACTCCCCCCCCCCCATCAGCAACTCCCTGGCCTGGCCGTGTGGCATCCTTTCTCTTCAAGGCTCTTATATGCCAGACTTCGCCACCAAATATGGTCATCTATCCCTGGTAGTCACATAGGCTCTGAGAGTGGACAGCGATCCCATTGAAACAGACAACTTCTATTAATTATCAACTGGCTGGCACTGCTCAGTCTGTTCCGAATCATGACTAACTACTTGTCCTCGGTGACATGAACGCCATCCCTGGTCCACCGATGAATGGATTTGAAGATACACTTGGACCTTAAGGCATAGGAACGGTGAATGATAATTATTCCTTGCCGACTGCTATCGCTTTGCGCATCCACGGCTTAGTGATCACTGCTGGGTCGTGGTTTCAAAGACGCAATATTCACCGATATACATGGATTTCCAATTAGGGATTCACCAAAAAGAAACTGGATCACATCCTGGCGCGCCCTCTCAGAATCGTCCAATCGTGCAGAATATTTCATGGAACTGAAGCGCAGGCAAAAATACAGACCATCGGCCTCTCATCGCCGACGTCAAGATCCATTTCAACCTTAAGACAGGCATAGGTTTCATCTTGTCAATCAATCAATTTCTATAGCGCCACTATCATAATGCCCAGGGCATCAGCCGATGGCGGACCAAATCCAAATAGAATTAGAGCCAGGTCAAGCCAGAAGATCAGTCCGAAACGGCGTGAGAGCAATCTAAGGGGATATTATATTAGAAGTGCAACGCTTAAGAGAAGGTCCTGACACTGCACTTCAATACAGCATCGACCTTCGGAACAGATTCTCCGCCCTCGACCATCTACCTACTTTAAGAATTTTAAAACATGAGCAGACCCAGGATTTCAGCTCCAATGGGGGACACTTCGTGTACTATTTCGCAGTCTGCCTTGTCCCGCCCCTCCGATAGGGATTGATACACACTTTTAAATAAATAAATCAATCAATCAATCAATCAAACCAATCAATCAACCAATCAATCAACCAATAATCAACCAATCAATCAACAATCAATCAATCAATCAAACTGGCTAATTATACTGCGCCTGTACAAATAATGTTTCGAAACGCTTTACATCGTTGACTAATCAACGAGGAACAGAAGATGTTGGTCTTAGAAGAAAACCGCTCGGAAGGTACGAATGGTGTGTTAAAATCATAGTTGCGAAGCTCGAGGAAATTTTTTAATTTGGTAAAAGTTCAATAAAGTTCAAGAAAACTAAAGTTCAGGAAAGTTCACAAAAGATCGAATTTCCAAAGTGGTCCTCGTAAGATGACTCAGTCTCATCGGCATAGCAGATGTTTTCAATCTTATCCACGGTTCGGGGTCAATTGATCGCACGCCAATTGATCGACACAAATTGGCCGCGCAAAACTGATCGCGTGGTCAATTGGTCGCAAGAGCGGCAAGACAATTGACCGCTAGCCAATTGATCGCAATATTAACCATAATAGTTACTGTCTATTCACTATTGTATGTTCCCTAACCCTTACCCTAACCCTAACACTAATCCCAACCCTAACCCTACATACAATGGGCAGTAACTTCCCTGAAATTGGAAAGTGGATAAGATATCTTGTATATTGCACATAAGCGATCAATTGTCTTGCGACCAATTGACCACGCGATCAATTTTGCGCGGCCAATTTGTGTCGGTCAATTGGCTTGCGATCAAGTGACCCGACACCCTTATTGTAAGTTACAATGCACTTTGACAATCTTCTCGACAGTCTTACATGCGAGTTATTGCGTTTTTTGTATGTATAAATTCAAATGCTGACCAATTTCTCTCACACGACCCGGCTTTTGCAGTGAATCACCAGTGATAACTCGAATTGAACTTTATTAACTTTAAAGGCTAATTATAAGTTCAAAAATTTCAAACAATAATAAAGTTCAAAACGCTTCAACGTCACAACTGTGGTGTATGTTGCGCTTAATTCAAACAAAGCAAACCATGTTGCAAAGAGCAGCCATAAGAAAACTCCATCTATTTCAGCGGTTCTCAACCTTTATAGTGCTGCGACCCTTTTAATTCAATTATCCATGATGTGGCGACCCCCAACGGTTAAATTATTTTCGCTCACAATGTAAACTGCTAAAAATAATAATGCTACGACAATAAAAATGTTCGAAATCGTTAATATTTAATTGTCTCCATGTCTATCCTCGAATGACAATTATAGTAAAACAACTAGTACGTCGTAACTACCACTGAAGAAATTTTGTACAATAACAAGACAAGAGACAACACAATATTTCTGATGGTCTCGGGCGACCCCTGGCAAATCGTCATTCGACCCCCGTGGGGGTCGCGACCCACAGGTTGAGAACCGCTGATCTATTTGGACACATGCAGAATGAATAGGGATACCAGATCAGTTGGAAAGAATTGAAGGACACACAGTTTGTCAGACTTTTCAGGACGTTAAAGAGGCACCAAAAACTAGGCCTAGTGATGCCTTTTATGCTTGTCAGACTTTTTGGAACGTTGGTCTACAGATGCAAAATAGCACAAAACTAGTGATGGCCTTTTTGCTTTTCGCACTTTTACAGTACTATGATTTTAGGACGATAACTAGCCTATAGATGCGAAAAAACACAAACAAGTATTGATCACGATGACCTTTTTAGCAAACAATATCCACCAATTAGAAGTCCTTTTATTCTAGCGCAATGTCTAAAAATCGGTACTCACTATTTCAAACGAAATTTAAGGACATTTTGTGAGATGACAAATGATTTGACTGTGATTTGACGTCTGGTAATAAGAATGACAGAGATCAAAGCTCTAATGTTATGATGATTGAAGGAAGACACAAAGAATTGTGTGATGATATTGAAGAAGAAGTTCACTGGATCTGAGTCACAGTGCAGCGAACAGGAAGGAATGACAACAAACTACCCAATGAGATGACGACGATGACAATGATGATGATGATGATGATGATGATGATGATGATGATGATGATGATGATGATGATGATGATGATGATGATGATGGTGATGATGATGATGATGATGATGATGATGATGATGATGATGATGATGATGATGACGGCGAGACGACGATGACAATTAAGACGATGACAATGACGACGACGAGGATGATGATGTTGATGATGATGATGATGATAACGACGAGGATGATGATGCTGCTGCTGATGATGATCATGATGATGACGATGACAAAGACGACGACGACGACGAAGATGATGATGCTGAAATTCGGTTACCTGCTAAAGTATTTCTGCGTATTCTTTGCGTTCCGTTATCACCTGAAGACCGATCTTCGAGTTCATGACGGTCTTAACGCAGGCGACGCACTCCAGCAGCATCATGGCGTCGGCCAGCTGGATCTTCCTGCTGCTGATGGAGTTGACGCTCTGCAGCAGGGCGTCCAGGCCGCGTTCCTCCAGGAACCCCGTCATCCACATCCGGTCGCCGCTCTTCAACTTCCGGTTCAGGGCGGCATAGGTGTTCGGCGCTGGGGTCAGAAGACGGGCGACGCACGACGGCGGATCGGAGGAATCGAAGTCTACGGGGCTGGCTGGACCGCCGCCGGTGCGGGCCAACTTCTTGCCCAGTTTCCAGCGCGATGCCAGCTTCTCTGCCTTGTCTGCTGCCATCTCTGAACCACTAGTAGCTTCATCGTCAAGGTTTTCGCGTGTTTCAGCCTCTTTTCGCTCCCCGTCGTCTTCTCCAAGCTTTCTTTTCCCCGTGTGGATTTCTATTTTAGTATGATTTGTATCGTTTGTTTCTGCATTTGTATTTTCTTTAAAATCTTCTTCAGCAATTTCTCCACCATGCTCCAACTCTGAGCCCATTTCAAAGCATGAAGTTGATGGCTTTAAATATTCCTCCTTTCCTTCATCCACTTTCGTTTTCTCCACTCCTTCTGTTTTGTGTTTTTGCAAACACATCTTGAATTCGTTTTCCTTTTCAATTGAGGATTTTTGCGTCGTCTGCCTGTCGACTGCATCACATGATGTCTCGTGTTTTTCTAAAATTTCAAAATCGTCGATCACGCGATAATCCGACGCGTCGTTCATAACGCCGCCTTCAATTTCAGTTTTATCTTCAGGCGCTCTGTCTGGCAAAGTCTCCGCATCTTTCTTTGCCATTTTATCTTCAGTTATTTCAGTCCAGTAATTTCGCAAGACCTTGAACAAATCCGTCAGTCTATTGTCGTTCTCCGTCGAAGGCTTGCCTCGTGTTGACAGCATCTTGCCTTCGACAAAAGTTTTTAGTGAATATTTCTCTTCGCCATTCTCTTCAGAGCATTGCTTCTTGGCGGACTCAACTGACGACGAATTTCCCGAAGCAAGTCTTTTCTGTTCGTCGGTTCTATTGTCTTCTCCTTTGTTCGTTTCGCGTTTGAATCTGACCGACCACAGGTCTGGCTCATCGGTGTCGTTCTCTCTGGCGGCGTCTGTCTCCTTGATCGCTGTAACTGCCGTGTTGCCCATGTTGTTGACTTTTCACGAAGAGCGATACTCAAAGGGAATTCGACGATGAAACTCGACGACCATGCACCTGAGCGGATTGAGTGATGAGGAGAAGAAGAAGCAGACGTCAACGGCAGAGGAAGGTCGTCTGAAGAGAACTTCCTATTTCCTGATTGACTCTGTTATCTGATATTGAGGGTCTTTAGACTGTGTAGGCCTACTATTCCACTTCTCTCGGACTAATGCGCAGTTTCTGTTTCAATCAATTAATCAATCAAGCAATCAAGCACTCAATCAATCAATCAATCAAGCAGTAAGTCAATCAAGCAATCAAGCAATAAGTCAATCAACCAATCAATTAATCAATTAATTAATCAATCAGTCAATCAATCACTCGTCAGTCAATCAAACAGTCAATCAATCAGTCAATCAATCACTCGTCAGTCAATCAAACAGTCGATGTCAGTCAACAGTCAGTCAATCAACCAATCAGTCAATTAGTTAGCCAATATCAACCACTCAATCGATCAGTCAGTCAGTCAGTCAGTCAGTCAGTTAGCCAATATCAACCAGTCAGTCAATCGTCAGTCAGTCAGTCAGTCAGTCAGTCAGTCAGTCAGTCAGTCAGTCAGTCAGTCAGTCAATCACTGGTATAATGCCAGCGACAGTTTTATTCTTTTACAGTTTCATTCTTTTACGAAAACCTCATAATTTGTGCACCAAATCAGTGTTTTATACAGGCCTGTTAGGAGGGAGATTCCCCCCCCCCCCAAAAAAAAAAAACTCAAAATTTCCCCACAAAATCCCAGCACTTACACAAATTTTGCTGTCTTTTTCCCTCCAACCAAGTCGATTCCCCCCCCTCCCCGAAAGTCTCAATTCCCAATTCCCCCACCCCAAAGGCCTGGAGTCTGGATAAAACACTGCACCAAATCGATTCGCAAAAATTTTCATAAGACTTGGCGTACAGCAAACGACTGACCTTCATCGTGTAAAAGTATATGCAAATGGATTCGAAAGATGCTTGGATGGATGGATATTGTAAAATCCATTAGGCAGCTTCTTGTCTAGGTAGGCAGAGCAATCACTGTCTTCGGATGATTTATGCTTTCGCAGCTGGCTGTTCAATATACGAAAATTAATTATTCAAACGAATAGCATTAAAGTCATCAGGCGTCCTCCTTTGCTCTCATCCGGTCTTCCCTCCAACTTACCTTGAATATTTGCGGGTCTGAAAAGAAATGAGTCTAGCACGATGCTGGCAAAATTATTAGAATCCAATGTGTCCAAGTCGCATGTTGTAGAGCTTTGATGGGCGTGCGCCGACCTAGAAATAGAAACGGAAGCTCGTGTAGGCCTAATGGCGAATAGGCGGCGAGCCTTAGAATATAATCTTCCGTCGGATTTTCTACAAGTGGCCAGTGTTTTTAATCCATACGTTGAGAGTGCCGCTTAATTAATACACCGTATGTAGGTCGTCTTCTTTACAGTTGAAATCTATTATTGGCGCAGTGCTCTACAGTCACGATACTCTTAGACTATAGTAGCCTAGATGGCAGACTCGCATCCGAAAAAGAGAAACGTGAATTAAATGAAAACGCAGAACTTGGTTCAAACAAAATTGATACCAAGTTTGAAAGACAAATGGATTGTGATTTGAGTTTTTTCTGGAATGTTTGCCACTCCCAGAACAATTAGGAAGAATCTTTGGTCCTACAGATGGGGAATTGATCTCTACGCGTTTGAGACATTTTGTCAACCAATCGATCGATTGATCAATCAATGAATCAATCAAACAACCAACCAATCGACCGACCAACCAATCAATCAATCAACCAACCAATCAATCAACCAATCGACCAAATAACCAACAATAAATTAAGACATGCATAATGCAATTTCATACCAACCTACCGCCTGTCAATCAGCGGTTCTCAACCTTTATAGTGCCGCGACCCTTTTAATTCAATTCCCCATGATGTGGCGACCCCCAACGGTTAAATTATTTTCGTTCACAATGTAAATTGCCAAAAATAATAATGCTACGACAATCAAAATGTTCGAAATCGTTATTATTTAATTGTCTCCATGTCGTATCCTCGAATGACAATTATAGTAAAACAACTTAACTTAGTACGTCTTAACTACCACTGAGGAAATTTTGTACAATAACAAAAAAGTGACAACCCCATATTTCTGATGGTGTCGGGCGACCCCTGGCAAATCGTCATTCGACCCCCGTGGGGGTACAGGTTGAGAACCGCTGACCTACATGCTTACCTACCAATATACACGTATATATACTGTATATATATATATATATTTATATATATATATATATATATATATATAACAATAATCAGGAAATATTGGATGGGTTTTAGGATATCGATATATTGATGTGTTATCGACATAATGAGAATGACTTTCTGCCTACATGCAACTGCGATAAATGTACAATGCCAAATACGTGCATAGGATGACAAGACGTACAAAGAGTCCGGATACAAAAACAAATGGCAAGAGATAAACAACATTTTGCTGCAATAAATGTCTAACCCGTAACGCATAGCCTACACCTGTAGCCTTTCTATGCAGAGCAGAATAGAATAGATTTAGAAATGGAGAAAACGGCAATCAGTGTTTGCGTCGCGTCTACGCAAAGACCGCCGTCAATACTTTAAGACTGAGCCGAGTTCGAGAAATAATATTGATTGAGAAAATCTCCATTTCAGGTTAAGACTGACTGTGGCGTTATTTGTAACGGGGTCGATCTTAGCAAGTACACACTTACTCACCAATAGAGTCTATAGTCTATACCCATACCATATGTAGACCTACCTTTATACCTACACAGGGTTATTTCTAGGATTATCAATTTAAGGGGGCTGGTGTCGATATATTCTGGGGGTCGGTCCTTGCTGAAAAAGTCTGATAAGCTGAAAAGGTCATCCATGGCTCAGATTTGGGGGGAGGGTTGTCGGAGGATGTCGGTCTAAAATGGGGAGGGGTGGGGGTGTTTGAGGGTGTTAGGGGTGTGGAAATATCCCTGGCCCTACAGCTGGGGTACTTAGGCCTAAATGGCGGCCCGCGGGCCAGATCCAGCCCGCCAAGGAGTGTAACATGGCCCGTAAAGATCCTGGAACGATAAATAACTTTTTCCTAATACCTGCGAAATATTTTGTAATGTCATGGTTTCAAATGCTTGTTTTCTATTACTTGTGAACTATAGGCCTATTGGTGTAATTAAGACATATATTTACATGGCCCTGGGGTATCAGTCATAAAAAATGTGACCATTCATAAAATTTAATTGAGTTGCTCTGGTTTACAGGGTGGCCAATAAAACTGGTAGTTCCACCCTGTTTCATTGCAAATATCTTCACAACCCTGGGTCAAAATGCATGAAATTTGGCGAATTTCTGCAGTATTACTGTATATCACGAATGCAGTCAGTCAAGTTCTTCTTTCAAATTCCAATGAAACAGGATTGTCCAGTTTTTATGACCCACCCTGTATATGCTGATGGAGTCAGATGAACCTCGGGGCAAAGGGTGGCATTCATTGGACCATAAGTACTATTATGCTTGAAGCTTTATTTGATTCACTGTGCGGTGCTAGAGGTCCATGGGCGGAGCTAGGGTGTCCGGCGCCCGGGGACAAAATATACTGGTGGCGTCCCCTCAACTTGACGAAAATCCTAAGAAGCCAAAAGGGTGCCGCTCTGCCCTTTTGTCGCCCCTTTATTCAACTTCGCAAATACCCTGACAAGCAAAAAAGGCATCACCTGTAGCGGAACTCCCTACCTTAAACCAATTTAGGCGCCCCCTCACCTCGGCGCCCGGGGACATCTGTACCCCCCTACACCCCTAGATCCGCCTCTGTAGAGATCACACAGACTGCCTTACCCTCCTAAACCACTTTAGATCACGTTATTATTGAATAAGTCGAAATATTCGGCGGCAAACATTTAACCTTAATTTGATGTCGATAGGACCTAGGTTAATCATACTTCATCGTCTTCATACGGAGAATTTGTGAAGGTTCAGCATCTTAAAGTGGCGTTCTGGCTTTAAAATGGGGTCCTTGACAAATGATACCTCGATCGGGAATCCATACGCCCCATAGGCCATATTTGGGGTTATGGTTCCCTTGATTCCCAACTTCGGAAAATTCTGACAAGCAACTACGTCAACAATTTAGGGGGGGGTTTGAAAAAGTTTGACAGTTGTTGACAGGGGGATGGTCAAGAGAAGTTGACGTCAACAATTTCACTTTTTACAAATAATCAAAAAATAGGAAATTTCATGGAATACTACTTATTACAATGCAAAAAAGCATGACAAAAAAGGTCAATCACCACCACATTTTGCAGTGTTGCGTGGTAACGAAGTAGAAGTAACGCGTTACAATACTTAAGTACAATTCTGAGTACTTCGCTTGTAACGAAGTACATAATTTGCAGAGTACTTTTTACTTGTAACGAAGTAAGTTTTTATTCAAATATTAGTACTTTTACTTCGTTACATTATGTCTTTCACATCTCGTTACAAGTAAAATTTATCATCGCGAACTTTCGTTGCATTTACTTTTGTTGCTGTTCAAACACGGTGTTTAATTATTCCCAGCTTCCCGTACTTAGTCCCAAAGCAAGGTTGTTAGAATGAACAAGCTCTGGCTACCTTTGACGCTACTAATGTAGAAGTTAATGGAACTTAATGGTGTATAGGGCCTATGTGTCAAGGCTGGAAAAAACCTAGGTTTATAAAGATAAAATTTAAATTTTTAGGTTAACCATTTCCTATACTCTTCTCACACGTCAAAGCCCATAAAGTATAAACCTTCCTCTAAATTCGTGCCACACGTATGTTTCTCTGTCTGCAGAGAGTAAAAAACTTTAAGGACATTAAATATGAGTTTTCATTTTTCTTTTTATAGAACATAACCCTAAAAGCCTAAATTTTGACTTTTTCAGTTGTTTTTTCAAACCCTAAAAACCTATGTTTTTAAACCACATTTTCAGCCCTGTTATATTACGTACGTGTTGACTGTTGAGGCTACTGCATGTTGATTAAAAGATTAGACCCTAATAAAAATGTGATTTAACATGATAATGTGGAGCTGTTGACGATTCCGTCTATCGCGGTATTTTTTTACTTTTACTTAAAAAGTAACTTTTTGGGAGTACTTTTTACTTTTACTTGAGTAACTATTTTCATAAGTACTTTTTACTTTTACTTAAGTAAATAAATGACATAATACTTTTATTTTTACTTGAGTACTCAAACTGAGTACTTCATACAACACTGACATTTTGACACTCGATGAGCAAAAAAGAGAAAAACTGGTCATCACCACAAAAATAATAACCTTGTTATCGGGACCTGTCATTGATCTTGAGGTGGGGCGGGGTCAAAAGTTCTTGACGTAATTATGGGGGTAAGTGAAAGTTGACAGTTGTTGACAATGGGGGGGGTCAAAAATTGTTGACATAATAATTATTAATGGACAGCCCCTTAAGATACATTTTATTAAACAGACTAATGTCTTATAACAAGCTTCAGTTCACTTTTCCGCCAGAGTCTGTTTTGCTGCTTCCCACTCTGGAATTGACCTGCAGACTGCAAGTGTTTGCAGGTATGGAATTATAGCACAATACCTTGATACCTTTGAAGTCAAGTACCTGCTTAAGCGAAGACCTAATCTGATGGTCTACACTATCTTTGCAATATAATCAAGCCATCACACAAGCTTACTTAGCCTCCTAAATCACTTAAAAACAAATTATTATTATTATTATTATTATTATTATTATTATTATTATTATTATTATTATTATTATTACTATTATTATTATTATTATCATTATTATTATTTGTGATTTTTATCAGTTTTTGCAGATGTGATAGGGACTGTCCATTAATTATATCAACAATTTTTGGCAATTTTTGACCACCCTTCCCCTTGTCAACAAGTGTCAAACTTTCGGTGACCCCTAAATTATGATATGTTTGAACTCCTACAAGGGACCGCCCATTAATTATGTCAACAAATTTTTAGGCAATATTTAACCCTCCTTTGAAAACAGCTGTCAAATTTTCAGTGACCCTATTGAAATAATGTCAAAAACTTTTAACCCCTCCCAACAAGCCAAAAATATTTTATACAGCTGGCTTTTATGCTAAAATAGAATTAGGGAAATTAATTTGTTTATTTTTAAAATTTATTGAAAGAAATGAAATTTTTGACGTCAATTTATCCTAACCTCCCTCCCTCTGTCAACAAGTGTCAAACTTTTTCAAACCCCTCCCACTATTTTGTTAGCTGACGTAATTAATGGACATTGGACAGCCCCATATCATAAAAAGAAAAATTGTTTTTGATTTTTAATCGTATTAATAACAGAAACAAAACGTCAAGATATGATTTGTAAATATGCAACTGAATCATGGTTTGCAAAAGCGAGGCATTTCACTAAGCAACACACACATCATGAAAACTATCAATCACTGAAATTATTCAAGAACAAAATTTTAAAAACAATCTTAAAACAAGTTACACTTTCAAACAAAACAGTTTTAAACCAAAGACTAGAACACAGACAAAGCCGGAATACATGCGCACAGATGTCGGTTCGGAGGGAATTGATCGCCGCATCATTACCGACTTTCCACACAAAGCATTGCAACCAGCCAGCCTCGCAAGCACTAATTCTAATGCATTATGCAACATAAACAATTAATAGCAAATGAAATAACAGCTTTAGAATTGAACAAAGTATTCAGATATACACATCAGCAGTTATGTGACATCAATCGTTGGATCACTGGGATAACATTCAAATAAAAAATCTGAACATATTTGAAAAAATGTCACAAAGTAGGTGGCAACACTATTAAGAACGTTTAAACACAGTTGGGTGGTCGTGGTACACGCAACACAATTTTAAATTTTCTTTAGTTCTGCAAAATGACATAACAAAACAGTCAAGTTCAATATAAAGTAAGACTTAATTATAACCTAAATGGATATCATGCTTTCTTAGATATAATAGTCATCGTTGAATGGTTTCGATAGCTAGGATTGTGCATCAATACACACTTTCAGAAGGTTGTCTGACTTTAGCTCCAGAATTCCGAATAACATTTTCCAACTCATCTGCAGAAAAGAACTTTCAGAATTTTTCATAAATTTTCCAACGAATTCCATCGAGTGTTGACGGGCAAACCAAATAGGTCATCAAATGAAGTTATATCAGTAATATACCGGGTCATTTAATATGAAGAATTACGCTTCAATCAATGATTTACAATCAAAGTTTACAATGCATTGCCCATGACAGAAGTCCTGTGTACCTCTCTTGCTATGCACGTCTCAGGAAAAACTCATTATAACAGATGCTATGAGTATAATATTCACTTGTCATATACTTTGCAGCTATCCTAAGCAGAGAACAGTAAAGAAATTCTTCTGTAGATATTGAGTTTTGATAGGCAAATACCAAGTTTTTATATCCTGCACTTTTCATTTTCAAATCGTATCAAAGCACAAAACTCAAGATAAATAGATCCTTCAAATAATTGCAAAGACAGTTTTATTACTTGCAACTACCTAAATTGTTCTTCAAATAAATAAAGAGAACTCAGAAATTCTAAACCCACGACACCATCGATCACTTGGGGCTCATCCATATAGTACGCACGCAAAAAGGCACATTTTCAACCCCCCCAATTGCACACACCGTACATATGCAAAATCTCCTAAATCCAACCCCCTGACCCCATCGGTGCGTACATACTATATGGATGGACCCTTGGGGCTTTATCTAAACACATCGGGCATTCTCAAAACCTTAAACAAAATGAAACACTGTACATCAGCTGTCTTTCAATGCGGTGACGCCATTCCATTGGCTGACAAACTGTTCGACACGCAAGTACTAGCAGTCCCGTTGCTAATGTGAGACATATTTGACAGCTGATGTGCATAGGGAACCTTGTACATGCTGTTTTCCTTCACAACATTCTGCTCAAGGTAGAGCTCCTTTTCGGCTTTGTTTGATCGTACAAGATCCTCCTGAGAGTCTCCCTCTGACAGAGGGATGTGGGCCTGCTGTGCTGAAATTCTAGACGGGGCTACAGTCCATCGCTTCGGCTTTGAAGAAACCGAGGACTTCTTATTCTACAAAATAAATCCCAGTTTTATACATAAGGCAGCAATCATTTAGTATCAACAGCCTGATGTACATTATAATTATAAATAATAAATAAATCGCCACATGAAACTGGAGATTTTAGAAAACTAAAAGGACAGATTAATTGGGAAAACAAACTAAAATAAAAATAACAAAATAAAATAGAGTGATGGTATATAAATAATAAAAGAGATGTCAACAATATACTATTTAGCCCCCGTTAGCACCCCCTAGTGTCTTTCACACAGGCAATAATGCCTCCTAAGCCACTTTAAAACACTATATGGTATAGTATGGTATGGAAAGTCAATACTAGGATTGTCACAAGCACAAAAAATCGAAACCTTAAGCTCAATTTAAGTATGGGCCAAAGTTTCTGATTAAGACAGAATTACAAACAACGGAATGTCAACTCTAAAGTCGCTATGCCATTGTAAGATATCCTATCAATACCCTTGATTATTCTATAAAACGGGCGCTGCATAAATTGTCCATTGCCTTACATTATGTGGATCTGCTTTTCCATTTAAAATTGATAAAATTGGTTACAAATGTCTATGTAATTGCAATTTATCTACTCATCTATATTCAGGTCACTCACCTTTGCATGACAGAGACCGTGAAGTATAAAGATATACAGGCCCTAGGACAGTAAAAATTAACATACTCCAAGGTTACTATTAACACACTCCAGAGATACTAGAACAATTTCAAAAATACCAATTTATCACCAGTGTTGCGCGGTAACGAAGTAAAAGTAACGCGTTACATTACTTAAGTACAATTCTGAGTACTTCGTACTGTAACGAAGTACACAACTTACCCAGTACTTTTTACTTGTAACGAAGTAAGTTTTTATTCAAATATTAGTACTTTTACTTCGTTACATTATGTCTTTCACGTTTCGTTACAAGTAAAATTTCTCATCGCCAAATTTCGATACATTTACATGGAGTATCTGTTTAATTCTTCACAACTTCCCGTGTTTAGTCGCACAGGGTTGACAATTAATGACCAACAAACGTACACGCATGACTGACAGATTGTTTGAAAACTTGATCTTTCTTAGACCTACATGCAATCACAGAGCCGCAGTTAGAGCAGTCGGCGCCCGGGGCAAGGTACAAATTCTGCGCCCCTAAATTCCGGTGATGGCCTTTTTTTTGCTTACCCGAGTTTTCACGGCAACGTACAACATACAAATTTTTAACCTGTGACAGTATGAAAACCGGCGATGACCTTTTTTACTGATCAACATTATTTTCACGCCGGAGGAAAGTGGTATGAAAAATTAAGGACTTAGTGCGAAAATTGCGCCTTCGAGGACGGCCCCCGGGACAGCTTGACCCTGCCCTCTAGCTACGGCTTTGTGAAACCAGCATTTGTGCTAATGCAGTTAATGGTGTAAATGTGTACGTGTTGACTGCTAGCTGAGGCTTCTGCATGCTGCTTAAAAGTAGTAATAAAAATGTGATTTGGCATGATAATGTGGAGTTGTTGATGATTCCGTCTGTCACGGTACTTTTTACTTTTTACTTAAAAAGTAACTTTTTGAGGAGTACTTTTTTACTTTTACTTGAGTAACTATTTTTATAAGTACTTTTTACTTTTACTTAAGTAAAAAAATGACATAATACTTGTACTTTTACTTGAGTACTCAAACTCAGTACTTCATACAACACTGTTTATCACTAATACTACCATATAATACCCACTGTCTTATACCACACCTTGTAACTTGCAATCATAATATTTCTGTCTTAAGACTTAAGCATTTCAAGGTTTCTTCGAAGAAGTTACAGGATTCGAAATTACCGTAATAGAATATAAAATAATATAACCTGCGCAAAGAGAAACTGGAAAATGAATCCCATACTAACTACTGTAAGAAGCTACATCAGCTTACATTAACATATATCATTCAGTGGAATACAAAGACTACATATTTAGTATCTAATTTATCATGTACATATGGTAAATCAAGTGATTGCACTATGTTTGAAAGTATGCACTATGTTTGAAAACCTATCAATTGCTGCTCAAAGTAACTGCAAGGAATGTTCGTCCAGAAGACGTGCTATATAAATATATATTGACTGCAGACTGGTAAAGATTAAAAAAGGCTAGAGATCTACAAAATAATGGATATTCTGTGATTTTGATAACATAGATTTTGATAACATAGGTAAGATAAAACAATTTCGTTGATCTGGCTGTTAAAATTGAGATACAATAAAATTCTCATACATAACTAAGCTATAAATATTGCAGAGATATTTTTATTTTAATAATTATAAGTAACCAAAAGTATCAAACACTGCCTAAATATAGCTGCACTAAAACAACAGCGCTATACAACAACGTGTGCAAGAATGATTACTTGCATACATTGGCACAATTTGGATGAAAAAGTGGGGAGTCCAACCACTATACCTTCCCCTTCCCTATGTTAGCCTCTCAAAAAGTGAGGCTCCTCGATCCTAAAGGCCCAATAGAAGTTTGATGCCTATGCTTGCATGTTCTTATTATTCAAATCTCCTAATGAGGGATTAGCATCAAAAACTGTTTCAGTCAGAACTGATGAGAAAAGCTGATCAGAACATAAATATTTAATATTATCTTTCATATGAATACAATTCAGTTGTGAACTGTCAATGAACAGAGAAAGTTGGAAAACAATTTGAAAGAAAATGCTGTAGAAAAGCAGCTAAGACTCAAATTCCTGTAAACTTGTCCTGATAATAGTGCTAAAGTAAACAATAAAAGATCCCAACCAGTGATGGGCAACTAGTTAACTAATTAGTTACTAACTAAAAGTTTAAATAACTTTTTTAGTTATCT
>CM030861.1:6658883-6756383 GCA_018105865.1 Metaphire vulgaris
CTGCCTCTGATGCACTGCAACTCAAACTCAGTCACCCAACCAAACATTGGCCTAATTCTTGCAAACTGATAGCCATTTCGTTGCGCTTATCACACTTAGCAATAACCTAACATCTGTAGAAAATAACTGGCGACCATGGGCTTAGCGACAGAGGTTATATCGGTATATAACTATATATATAAATACCCCAAAAATCAGTCTACCTTAAAGATTTTTTATGTGATTTATATGTGGTTATATGTTGTTTATATGGTTCATGTGGCTTATAGTGAAGATTTATACCCCCCAAATATTTATACCAGCCCCAAATCAAATTCCTGGCTATGTCTCTGCTGGTGACAAAGTGGCCGCAATGGACAAAATAACAATAATACCAAAGAAAATGGTAATAAAGTTTCAACTCAGACCTAAAATATATATGCCATCTATAATATTAAGATCCTTATCTGTATGTCTCTCTGTTACCTTCAAGCGTTCTGATTGGTTGACTATTGGTAGACGGTTTAGACCGTTTAGTCCTTACGTCGCGATGCGTTGGTGGGCGAGCGTTGACTATTGGTAGACGGTTTAGTCCTTACGTCGCGCGATGCGTTGGTGGACGATATTCGAAGATGACGTTGCTATTGGTAACAATTGTTCGTAGAATCGTAGTTTAACATGGTTTAGTCGAGTCATTGCAGCGTCAGAGGGCTGGACGTGCGACGACGTTGCTATTGGTAACAATTGTTCGCAGCCTGAGGTAGTTGCAACGTACATTTTAACGTACACAAAAAATACGTGTACAGCGTCACAAATGGCCACAGTTGCGTGATTTTAACGTACATAGGCCTAATTATTACGTGGCACAGAGCTTGGCTAGGTGGCGATCATTGAAATGTTGTTCAGCATGAATTCAATGATTGGGTATTAGGTATAGGTATTGGATTAGTATTATCCCTGCACTGCACTGCGAAGCGCGAAGAGCGAAAGCGAGCATCTTTCTAGTACTACAAGAAAATTGAAGTGATTGGGGAGCAGTGGCGGTTCCAGGATTTGGCAAATGGGGGTCTTTGGGGTGGCAACTTCTAAGCATGGGGGCCAACTATTTTTCGTAAATCAGCACAGCAGAAGAATAAAACCCTCGAGGGAGGACCACTAGGGAGCAAGAAATTCAATAGGGGCACGAGCCCCCTGTGGAGCCGCCTCTCTTGGGGGGAAGGGAGAGGATGAAACATATTTTCTAACTCACGGCTGGATGAGAACTCATCAGAATCGCAAAATTTGTCAAATGGCTGCAGTTACAAACAGTATGCGAATCGTTCGTAAGAACCGTTGTGCAGCCGTTGTCCATCCAAGAACCACTGAAACATAAGCAGAAAACTAACGTCTACCAACTCCATTTTTTAAAAAAAGAAGTGAAATTTAAGTCTTCTGTTGATACTGGTTACCGGTAAATAACAGTTGTTGAGATGCTATAGAAATTGTCCATGAATGAATGACTGAATCCACAAGTAAATGCATGGAGTAATTTATTGCTCACTTTCATCAACTGTGTTGGTTATGGCTGCTAATTGCAACTTTCATCTTTCAATTGTGAGGTGTCCTAATAGTAATCGGTAAGATAGACCACTAAATTCAATTCCTGATTTTATTATTGTTGTCATTATTAATATTTTCTTATTCTTTCTCTCTAGCACACTGCTATTCGTTGCTTAAAAAATCAAATAAAAGCCTGTAATATCAGCTACTAAAATACATTTACTCAAAAAGTCTTACATTGAGGAATGGTAGTAGTGTTAGAAATTATTGTGGACATGTGTCAGAAATATTCGTGGACCATAATTGCATAATGGAAACATAGAAAACAGAGTTTAAATGAACAATCTTGCTCAAAGTCATGCTATCAATGCTTGAATCATGATCACAGTAAAATTCAAATACTGGAAGTGAAAGAATCTCGACTGGAAAATGCAAGCATGGAAAACCTAAATGCTGGTCCAGTGGTCCAGTCTAATGAGGTGGAAAATCAATAAGATAAAAAAACCTCTGTGGCACCATTCTCACAATGTCTACTCTATGGCATCAACTGACGGCACACAAATCCAAGTCGAATTAGGAACAGGTCAAACTGGAAGAGTCAGTTTTGATATTGGTGGAGGAGGGTACAGTGCTGACAGGCCAAGCCAAAAAGATGCATTTTAAACTGAATCTAAATGACAATGGAGTGATATCTAGTGGCGGTTCCAGGATTTCTTGGTGGGGGGGATGAAATGAATTCATAGGGAGTTGGTGGACGGATGAAAAGAGAAGGAAAAAATCAATAAACTTTGCCGAAAAAGCCTGACAAAAGATAATTTGTCCCCTAATTTTACTACGCTTTTACCCAAAAAAATAGGTTGACAAGCAAAAAAGGTCATCCGCAGTTTTTTTTCCCCTGTAGTCTTACTAGACTTTTACCCAAAAATAGGTTTCACGAGCAAAAAAAGTTTGGTGGGAGGGTGCATCCCCACTCATCCGCCACATGGAACCGCCACTGGTGATATCCTAGAGCAATTCAACTGTTAGTAAATGGGCATGACTCCATACTTGCACAATCCATACTATTAGTAGGCTACTTCTAGATTATATGAATTTACTTGGCTGATGAAGAGAAGTTCCAGTAGACACACTTCCCAAACATACTTGTGTTTATCTAAAATATGTTTAATATAATTAAGCGATTAACCTGAACTTAGAATAATATGAGTTAAGTATATCTATAAAAATATTAATAAATAAAGCAAAACAACCATTCATTTAGGATTAAAATCAACATAAGCTGGTATATGACAGTCATTTCAGAGAAATAGTAAAGCGGATCAATCTAAAATTGAAAATTGAAACAGAGAACTTCAGAATGTTAGTTCTAAGGTTTTTTACAGTAATTACAAAATCCATCTGTCAAGTAGTACTCGGTGAGTACATGACTTCTGAAAGTACTCACCTTTAGATGATCAAGAGTTATAACAACTGGAGGAATGGAGCCTGAGTTAAGGCCAATAATTGTCAGAGAAACCAGATAGGAGTTGATATAACTGTGGTTTCTAATCTGATCCCTATAAATTAAACACAAAATTCCGTAAAACCGCAAAGAAATTTGGACTGCAGCAACTGAAGCTTCTAAAACATGTGCTATTTACAAGCAATGTTTAATCCAAATAAAACCGCAGTTAAGGATACTTTGGATACTCCTATCATCTCTACATACAGAGTATAATTTCTGCCATATATTCTCTAAATAACATAACATAATTTTCGGTATGCATTTTAGTAGTATACAGGGTGGACCAATAAAGCCAGTACCAACAAAACGTAGTAGCTCATACTTTTGATGAATGTATCTTACCGCTAGACTAGTTTTCAATAGCTGATGCTGCTGCTCTTTGGAATTTGAAAGAAATGCTCAAATGGCTGCATTCATAATATACTACTGCAGGTGTACACCAAGTTGCATGCATTTTGTCCAATGGGATGTATAAAGTATTTACAATGCAACAATGTGGTACCAGTTTTATTGGCCTGCCCTGCAAACTGCCATCACTTTTCATCTGAATTCACAGCCAAAACATACGGTGAAAGAAATTTCAAGTACAATATATCTCAGGAGTCCTGTCAATAATAATTATCAGCATACCTCACTATTATAGAATCCTACAAAAAACGTATGGTTTGTAAACTGTAATTTACAATGATGGGTCATCATTTAAAGAGATTAAACTGTAAAGCAAAAATAAACATGTACAGCATACTCTGTCAACGGCATCATGTTTCCAAGGTTTCTTATACAAGAGCTTGTGTAGTTCGATGACGCTGATGCACCCACACCTGAACAGTAAAAATTTAAAATGATAAGAAAATAGAACTGAAACTTTATATTAATTATCTATTTAGCGTCCCTAGTGGCTTTCACACGGGCAGTAATGTCTCCTTAGTCACGTTAAAACACGCTAAACTAAGACCATCTGGCTAGTTATCTTGTATCTTGTGAACATTGAGTACAATTTTATAACAAAATAAGCTCCATTCCGTGCTCACTGTTATGACTTGTCGTGGGGTTGACTCTTATGCCGTTGTCTTTGGCATTGGCCCAAAAGAAAGCATCTGGCTGTTTCTCATCAATTTTATTCCATGAAGGTATTTGCCTTTCATTTTCGTCCAAGGAAGTCGACTTCAAAGACAAAAATCCACCAGTTTCAACAACTACAACAGCAAATAAACAGCACGTTACAGAAAAAAGCGAGGAAAGCTCTTGCTGCTGTCATTAACTTCATCTGCAATGTAATGGGAATGTGCATTGATGCGACAGGCTCAAAGATACCAAGTAAGGCAATGAAAATGTACTAATACTTGATGCAAGAATAGTCCTAGACAGAACGTATTGTACTTTATTTTTGCAATTAATTTCTCAACCAAAGTATTGCCAATATTGCTTCAAATATCACTCACAGCTGCAATAATAATATTAGCATTAATAATAATAATCAAAGTCAAAGTCAAAGTCCTTCCCCGAGCCTCACGGGCTCATAAGGCGGCGCTGATCTCCGTTTCTATAGCCCTCAGCCAGGCGTGCAATGCCACGGATACCAAGTGTATCGAGTAGCGTACCTGTTTGACTTATCGCAGAGATTTTTACCACTGCTCCTCATTTTACCACCGCGAAAAAGGCTGAGTCGACCTTTAGGGCTCCTGATGGACTCAACCCGCGACCTCTTGCTCCATCGCCCAACGTTGTTACCACTCTGCTAACTTCCCGCCTAATAATAATAATAATAATAATAATAATAATAATAATAATAATAATAATAATAATAATAATAATAATAATAATAATAATGATAATAACATTCCCTTTTATACCGGTAATGCCAATTTTGATGCACAGAGGTATCAGTTAATGGTGTTCCAAAGCTTTCCTTGGCAAGAGAACAGGTCAAGTAAAAAAACATCAGAATAGGGGAACTTAAAAAGTCAATATAATTAATGCAATGTAAAGCAGTTACAAGACAAAGTCAAGTAACAATATTGAAAAATTTGAAGATAGCAATATGAGCATTCAATTTTTGCCTAAAATCGAGGATACAATGCAATAAAGTTGACTGTACCCATATTTGGGTAAATGGAGAAGACAGAATCACTGTCTATTTGCTTCGCATAAAGACTAGTATAGATGTCGACAGATGATAACAGAAGGACGGCTGAACTCTGAAAAAAATCATTCAAAAACTCCAACTCAAACAAAAATTATTATTAATTTACTGCAATTCAATCTTAAGGCTTTACTATTTGAACATTTATGAGGCTATCCAGTGGCTATTCTAGCCACCTAGACATTGGGGAGAGTTCAAATTTTGGGGGAACATACATTGGGAGGTCATACTACTTGCCAACATGTCAAAATTTGGGGGAATTCAAAATTGGGGGGGGGGAATTTCTCCAGAGAAGGTCTAGGATAAACAGTGAGGCAAACAAAGTTGACTGCAAAGTCGCTACATTCTGAACAGATTCAGATCAATCAGAGCTTTTGATCAAAGGGACAAAGTGGTCACCAAATTACGAATATGTCATCCAGTGTCACCCTTTAAATCATTTGGTGCACATTGGTTTTAGTAATACTGCAATCAGCTTCAGTCAAAGTCATAACAATAGTTTCTTTAATACTCAAGCAATGCATTCTACGGATTCAGCAGTTTAGAGTACAATCCAATCATAAACTTCTATAGTGCCATTTAATTATGCACTGAAGCTACATTATTATTATTATTATTATTATTATTATTATTATTATTATTATTATTATTATTATTATTATTATTATTATTATTATTTATTATTATTATTATTATTATTATTATTATTATTATTATTATTATTATCATCATCATCATCATTATTTTATTATTATTATTATTATTATTATTATTATTATATTATACAATTATGCACTGTAGCTACATACTGTAATATAGAATTCTTGGCTAGAGCCAAACAAGTACAAAACTGTCAGAAAAATATATTATTTATCTTAAAACAATATGAACCTTAATTTGCATACAGCTTCATTTGAAGATTTTGATGTTTGTATTCAGATTTATGATGCTTCACTGCATAATACATATATATGCTAATAGAAAGATAACATTTTACAGCTCACATATTTGAAAACATTACAGGAATGCAACTTACTTTAGACATTTTGCCAGAATCAGGAATGCCAAGCAAAACGCTTACAGTTCCCATCATTGTCTACAACATCAGAAACATAGCCTATTACACAAAGTCCTATTTTGTCAACATAATGCACGAGGTGGGCAACTACAAAGACGGGACAAGAGCGGCAGAAAAGAAGAACAAAAGAAATTTAATATTCTAGATCTGTTTGAGAAGTGTAGCTACTTGAATCAAAACTTGAACCTTAATTTTCCACCATTTAAAAATCAGTTCAGACTGAAATCAGTTCAGATTTAAACTGATGACTTTCCCACTGAAGGAAGGGAATGAGCTCTCACAACATCCCCACTGAAGTCGGGCATACTGGTAGTCATGGTATTTGACTGTGTGGGCACCAGGGTTTAACCTAGGTCGTTTCCGGGGGGGGGAAATTGCCATTCCCCCCCAAAAAAATTTCAAATTCCCCCCGGAAATATACTACATCAACTAACAACAGCCCCTAGCTGACTTCCTCCCGGCTTTGCCAGTTTCCCCTGGAGTCAAGAAGTCTAGATTAAACACTGGTGGGCACTAAGGCTTCCACAGACTGACATTCTATCATCCCTTTTGCACAAATTCCCGACTAAACCCAGCCCGAATAAAGGGACCCGACCTCTGGGTCCCTTCATGGCTATACCAATGGAAGACTCCTCGCCACTATTAAGATGAGCCATAAAAATAGACAACCATAATTATCCACATAATTTTAAATCAAACTGTACGATCAATGGAAACTGAGAAGCCATTGCCAAGTTTTAACAACACAAACACTCATCAAAATGGAAATTGTACATCGATCAAATAGAATTGCCTATCATCACTGTCTAGGTAATACCTCACATGTGACCATTTTTTCAGATTTTTGTTTTTTTGCATTTTCTTACACGTCATGACACCAGGGGCGTAAACCTGGCGTCAACATTGGGGGGGATAGAATAATTTTTAAAGTTGACCCCCAGAAATATAAATATCCCCATTTTGGGGGGATATTGCATATTATGGTGGGGACTTCATGAAATACGTCTTGACAAGCCAAAAGAAAGTCATCCTGATATTTTTTAGATTTCCCTCTCCAAATATCCTGACAAGCAAAAAAAGGCCATCGAAATGAGAGAATGTGGATTTGGCGAATTCTGGCATCAACATTGGGGTAGGATAAAAAATTTTTACCATATAGCCCAAACATTTTTGATTCTGTCCCCGCCAGCATTTTCAGGGGACCGTCCCCGCCGTCCCCTGGTTTTACGCCCATGCATGACACTGTGCATGTATGGTGAAATACTTTGTTCTTCAATTCAAAAGGGAACATATGTATTTTTAAGCTGTTGCAATGCCTCACGTGTGATATCCTATTGAGATACAGTGACGTTTTTTCATTTCCTGAAAAGTTTTGTTTTTTTTGCACATGTGAGGTATTACCTGATAGCGACGATATAACAAATAAAGCAAATAAATACTTTAATACAATTAACAGCCAATTTATAAATTGCACCCAAGAACTGATTGCATACCAGAAGTTCAGTTTTGTCCAGAAAAGTATTGGTCGGTGAATTGGCATGAATGTCTGCCATATCTGCAATGATTTCAACGATCAGCTGAAACTCCGCTTCTGTCATATTTACTTGATTAATGACAGTGTTGTAAATAATCACAGACAGATTAGTCATTGTCTGATTGTCCAGAGCTGTGGTTCTACTTTGCACCACATCAATCTGAAACATCAATAAGTATTTAGGAATTCTATTCAGTGCTCTACATAAATTCTGGTACATTTTTTCAGTACCAAGAGAGAGAGAGCGTGAGAGAGAGTGAGCGTGTGAGAGAGAGAGAGAGAGAGAGAGAGAGAGAGAGAGAGAGAGAGAGAGAGAGAGCATGAGAGAGAGAGAAAACATTGCAACTCATTTGCAAATTTTTATCGTTTGGAATATTTTTCCCAAAAATTTCCACTTATGTAAATTGAATCTGGGCTCGTGCTTGAGTTCATTTTACATTGTCCTGAGCTTAGATGCGTAAGAGTTCACATTGGCATGATTGCGTAGTGTGGCAAGTGATAGAATGGAGTCCTTTGGTTGCTGGTTCAAATCCCGTCCTGGGTTGAACAAGTCCTACGGGCAAAGAATGAGTTCACACAGCAAGACTGTATTGTGAATGAATGGATGGCTGAAACATTGTGGTTCTCACACAAGGAAGGCCCTACTCAACCACTCTAAACCTTATTATTATTATTATTGCTATTGTTTATTATTATTATTATTATTATTATTATTATTATTATTATTATTATTATTATACTACTACTACTACTACTACTACTACTACTACTACTACTACTACTACTACTACTACTGCTGCTGCTGCTGCTGCTGCTGCTGCTGCTGCTACTACTACTACTACTACTACTACTACTACTACTACTACTAGCTGAAACCAGCAACGCATTGCTGTGGCTGAGTCTGGTTAAATGGAAAAAAGAGAAAAGTGCACATCCTATAATAATAATTCTTTAGGTGTGTACATTGTGTTTTCCATGTCTGTTGCGGTAAGTCAGTGTTTCCGAAACTGTGGGACATGACCCAAAAGTGGGTCGCAGGGCTCAGTCTACTCTAGTGGGTCGCGGGATGGCGCAAAATTAGATTCAAAGGTGTAATTTTCTAACCAACACCACGTACAGTGTCACACACCTTGAAAGTTGCAAGTAGGCTTAGGTTTTAAGAAATTTATATGGCTGAAATTCTCCATACACGGTTTATGTTAAAATAATTAATTAATGTTTTATTCAAGCTGTTGAAGTGGGTCCTAGTTCCAAAATGTTTGGGAAACTATATATGCCTATAGTACTTTTAAAAATTAATTTTATTTCGCAATAACACAAGGAATGCGTATTACAGCCATTTTGCTCTGAAACTCCACTAGCAATAGGAATCTCTGTTAAATAATGAAAGATGAGAACCCGACGGTTAAGCAAGTTTGCCATATTCATAGGATTTCTAAGACACGTAACAAAGGTATGTTCCTGGAAAAATTATAAAATTATAATTTTCAAGAAATTTCAATATCTATTTCTCTCCTTTTGTCCTATTTGTCAAAAATATGAAAAATTCTGCCTAATATGTTTGCCATATATTCATTCTAATTGAATCAGATCTTTGGTTTTGCTTTTTATTCAAAACTCAGAAGTCTTTTCAAATAACGTTCGCCAGGTGGCCTAATGCATTTTTTGATATTACATACTATGATTAGGGTCGCGTCACGTTACAAAACCGCTGAAGTGGGCCGCGGGTCCAAAATGTTTGGGAAACCCTGCATTAAGTGACGCTTTGAAATGTGAGGAATGTGTCTGTCAAAGACGTACTTTGCCCCTTTACCCTCTCCCTCTCTATTTTCCCTCTCTCTCTCCTCCCTCTTTCTCCTCCTCCCTGCTCCCTTTCCCTTTACTTCTCCCCCTACCCTATCACTCTGCTCTCTTCTTCCTCCTCCTCCTCCTCCCCTCCCAGTACGCTCTAATGCAGATCAATCGACACAGCTCATTTCGACTGCCAATCAACAGATGGCGCTGATTTTCAATTTAAACGCAGATCAATCGACACAGCACAATTGCACCGCCAATCAACACATGCCGCTGTTTAAAAAAAACAACATGTGTTTCAAAACGCGCACATTCGAATGCAACGTAGAAACACACTTGTATTCAAATGGAAGGTTGTGTCAAAATCTCAAATCAATCGGTGAAGAATTTTCGAAGAGTTAAGATTTCCTACAAATGAACATTACATTTTTATTTATATAGAGTGTTGTTATTAATCTTATTATTATTATTATTATTATTATTATTATTATTATTATTATTATTATTATTATTATTATTATTATTACTACTACTACTACTACTACTACTACTACTACTACTACTACTACTACTACTACTACTATAGGAAAAATAGCAAACCTGCTGCTTTAAGTCGATTAATGATTTTGAAATGCAGTTACTCAAGTCTGGTTGGTCCCACATGTCTGCAGCAGCACACAATCTCACAGCACTTCCTGCATAAAATACAGAAATTATATGTTTAATGGTTATTGACTGAAAAATGCTACAGAAAACAGTCTTTTTAAGTCAGATGACTTCACAACCTCTACACAACTCCTCAAAGCTACAAACCCACGAGTTTCATTCTCATATGCATCAACTCTATCCTTATTGCATAAAGTATTAAAATTACCGGTTCATTTTTCAGCAGTCTGCTAAACGTAACTCCAAGTTATGATTCATAAATACTCCTGAGTACTTTACTATGTATTGTAGCATATTTGATCAAACTATTAAATTACAGGCCTGTCAGGTCAAGAGGATAAGAGGATAAACTTCTCAAAATAATGATAAAATTCTACTCAACCATCATACTTGCATGAAAACACTAAAGCTGCCTAAAGGCTTTACAGTCTTTTTGAAAATTATTTCACAAATTCTAAAGTCTTCCAAATTTCAACTTTAACATTTCATTTAATTATTAATGATGGTATTGTTCTATCACTCATAAAAAGTTTATTCGACCTGCTTTGTCACCGGGACATGGTCTGAAATTGGAGTCTCCCACTTTTGTAAAAAACCAGTCAACACCACTCGTTGTCTGCGGTTTACAACCAGGCCCGTTATCTAAGAATGCAACATTTAAAACCATAATTTTCATTTAATAGACAACATATAATGATATAAATAACAATAATAATCTAATTGCAATTATATTCCAAAGTAAACTAATTCCATAACATTTACTGGCTTTCAGTCAAGTGAAAGTTAGTCCCGTACTCCAATGAGTATTGGGTCCAGCACCAGTGTTGGAGTTGTGAAATTTTAGCCTAGGGGTGTGGGGGGGGGTGGGTTGAGGACTGAAATTCAATGCATGACAGAAACTGCATGTACCAGATATGCGATTTTTGGGAGGGTTGCAAAGTTAGCTGGGGGTTCAACCCTCCCGGCAACTCCAACCCCGTCCAGCACTGATTTCCGTATACTAGACAAGCAGTGATGCAGGTGGCCACACCATTACTCTAGAGTAGTTTGCCATTGCTTTCTCAAGACCTGCGTTTTACCTTCGCAGCTTAATGCTTCAAATTTATGGACACCTATGCAATGAATGACGGTCAATGACTGGTTGGCTGCCAGCACTACGACTCAATTCTGGACAGTCACCCAGCCAAGTAAATAAAGTACCGGTATATTTATTATTATTAAGCCAACTTCAAGGTTGCTTAACTTTGGCATTCTGACTGGAATCATCATGCAATGCCAAGTATGCCAATATTATTGACTTTAAGTAGCTCATTCATTTATAGCAAATATACAGATAATATTAATTAAAATACAAAAAAATATTGCATGCAACACACCAGCGCCATCTGCCAAATTAAAGGATTAGGACAGCAGTTTCCAGCACTAAAAAATGGAAGATTGTCTTTCAAGTATGCAAAATTGTGGCATCTCATTCTTCCAGACTAAATGGGAAAATAAAATGACACTCGCTAGTAATAAAACATCACATTAAGGCACTCAAGACCTTTTTCTTTTGATCAACACATTGATTAATTTTCATACCGTCAGCTGTAATGTGAACGAAGGCAATATTGGAGGTAACATTGACGAGTGACAATTCAAGGACACACGTCACGTTGGTTGACTGCAGAAAAGTTCCATTGAAAACAGAAACGACCGGAAAACTAGAGTTTACAAGTTCTGCAGAAAACCACAGACACAATGCATCTCAAAAACCAGTAGCAAAAATCATTTATATATATATATATATATATATATAGAAATATGTCAGTGCAGGATAATACTAATCCAATCTAATACCCAATCATTGAATTCATGCTGAACAACATTTCAATGATCGCCACTAGCCAAGCTCTGCGCCACGTAATAATTAGGCCTAAGTACGTTAAAATCACGCAACTGTGGCCATTTGTGACGCTTACACGTATTTTTGGTCCACGCGTAAAATTGCGCAACTACCTCAGGCTGCGAACAATTGTTACCAATAGCAACGCCGTCGCACGCCCAGCCCTCTGACGCTGCACGACTAAACCGTGTTAAACTACGATTCTACGAACAATTGTTACCAATAGCAACGTCGTCTTTGAACATCGCCCACCAACGCATCGCGACGTAAGGACTAAACGGTCTAAACCGTCTACCAATAGTCAACGCTCGCCCACCAACGCATCGCGACGTTAGGACTAAACGGTCTAAACCGTCTACCAATAGTCAACCAATCAGAACGCTTGAAGGTAACAGACAGAGAGACATACAGATAAGGATTTTAATATGATAGATAGATATATATATATATATATATATATAAAATTTATATATATATATGTCACAGTTATCTACTAAGTGTACTACCGGGTAATCTAAGCATATTTCAAGGGTCCACGTGTCACCCTAAATATCTTATAGCAGTGGTTCTTAACCCTTTTATGATTACGTACCCCTGAAACAAATACCGGTATAAGAGAACGGAGTACTCCCTACCAGCGTACTTTATCCCAGGACAAAAGTTTGCAATACCCGGTATATTGAAAACAGTGGCGGCTCCAGGATTTGGCAAGTGGGGGGCTGCTGGGGTGGCAACTTCTAGTCATGGGGGCCAACCATGTGTTGTTAGGTATGTAGTATTAAGTATAGGAACACAACAGGGGGCCACTGGGGAGGCCAGGCACTCAATAGGGGGCACGGGCCCCTGTGGAGCCGCCACTGATTGAAAATAATTATAAACTGAAAATAATTATAAACTGCAACAAACGTCTGTTACAAATTGCCAGAAAGTGGGATTTTTCTTTAAAATTTCTAATTTAGTACACAAATTTCTACAGCATTTGTATAGTATACAGGGTAACTTGTAGTAAAGTCTTTTAAAAAGCCTTTATTTCCGGATTATTCATTACCCCCACAATGTCCTTCAAGGTTTCAAGTACCCCTAAGGTGTACGAGCAGGGCGCAATTTGCGGGGGGAGGAAGGGGGAATCTCCCCCCCACTGCCAAACTGCATCCCCCCTACTGCTACATCCCCACCACTACATCCCCCACTGCTACATTTCCCATCAACTACATCCCCCCAAGCTCGACATATTCCCCCCCCCCACTGCTCCAGGTCACAAATCGCACCCTGTGTACGAGTACTCCCTGTTAAGAACCACTGTTTTATAGATAACGGAAGCATAGGTACTTGATTGTAAATTATGAACAAATGCAAGTTCGGTTCTCTGTCTTTTGATTTTGTGATAAATGCTCTGTGTCACTTAGTCAACACTCAACAGAAACATGACAGAAAAGACTACAAAAAATGAGTTTTCTGTCATTTATGAGGATCAAATTTAAAATATGAAAAGTAATTTAAATATGTTATAAGTTGTATATTGTGGTTTTTCATGAAAATTGCTGGTCCTGGGCAGAGAAGTGATGGGCCCTGAAAGACTTTAATATTTTTAGTGGTGATGACCTCCATTTTTTTACTCATCAAGCGTCAATAAGATCAAGAGTTTGAGCATTTAAAACAAAAATTGCAAACCTTTTACTTAAATCAAGTAGGCATTTCTTAAATTCCTCTCCATCACTTTTATAAACAGCATCAATGGCATAGTACAGCTTGTTCTTGGGCACTGGTAGTATTACACATTAGTAAAGCAGTAGAGTAAAACTTATATAGTTACTTAGCTTTAAAAACCTCTGTCTTTTGTTAAGTGGCGTCTACCAAAATGGGATGGGAGATTGAGGGGCTGCTTTTGCCAGTAGAAGAATTTGCAACATGGGGGTCTTGTCCTCCTATATTAACTGGGTGGGGGCAGAAGTACTCACTGGCTGCTTTGGGCAAGGCACAGTGGCGTCGCTAGGGTTGGTGTCACCCAGTGTGGTAAAATCGTGGTGTTGCGGTAAAATCGTGGTGTCACCCATTTAGACCTTCTCAAATGCCGTGACAAGCAAAAAAAGGTCATCCTTAAATTTATTTATTTTACCTTCTCAGATACCCCGTGACAAACCAAAAAAAGTCATCCTTGTTTGGTGTCACCCCCTAGGTGGTGTCACCCGGTGCGGTCTGCACCCCATCGTGACGCCACTGGCAAGGCACAACATGTGCCAAAAGCCAAACACATGAGTAAAATGATTTGGCAAGAGTACTCTAAGTGATATATTGAGCATCTGATCAAATGAAATGCTGATGGCTTCAAAGAAATCTTTCAGATTCAGTTGCGCTTAGGGCAATGCAAATATGCTGGGTGTACTTTCACATGAAGGCCGTTCCTCTTTACAAGCAGACCACTGTGTTTTCTTCTCATCAAAACAAATCTCAAAATAAAAGACAAGTTGCATGCCAATGTATTCTATCCTATATCAACCGCCAAAGTGAATACTGATCAGGCACTTCGGAACGAATTTTCAGCAGGGGATGCAGATTTTTCAAGATAAAAGTTGTGACAAGGGGAAAAATGGAAACTAATTTGCATCTGAAAAACCCTGATGAGCAAAAAAGGTTATCACTAACTTTACTTTATCCTCCTAAAAGCCTTGACAAGCAAAAAAAGTCGTCCCTCTTTCTTTTATTTAAAAATCCTCACAAGCAAAAAATTTAAAAAATTAAAAAACAGCCTCATCTTCCAGGTGGTGCGCTGCACCGCCTGATTTTTTCCAGGGGTGCAGCTGCACCCTGCACCCCACTTCCTATGGGCCTGATACCTATCACTGCATTTAGCTGCAGCTGGTGCAACCAGGCCTGTTGAGAGAAACTGAGGACCATGAGTAGAGATCAACATTCATGTGACACAAATTCACAGGACAGGCCTAAGTAAACTGCATGCTATCGTTTCAGGGCATCATCAAATCAAGGAAACAAAAAGACGGCAAAAATTTGTCTCTGTAGTGAATAACAGCATCTGGACAACTGATTCATTGACAGCTTTCACAGCCTTGCAATCAATCCATCAATCAGTAAACTTCTATGGTGCCACTATTATAATGCCGAATGCCTATGGCCAGTGTTTTATCCAGACTACAGGCTGTTGGGGACAATTGACTGGACAGGAGGGAAAGAGGCACAGTTCAATGCAAACATGTTTTCAAGTGCTGGGATTTGGAGGAGAATTTTGAGTTGTTTTTTTGGGGGGGGATCTCCCCTAACCGGTATGGATTGAACACTGCCTATGGCATCAGCAGCTGATAGTAGAATGATTACAATGATGTTGCTACCAATAATTTTGCTCTGAACAAAACATATCATATCATATATGAATGATATATATAATAATAAGGAAAAGTACCACAATCCATACCATCGGTAAATAATATTGTCCGATCATTTTTCAGCCAAATTATTCGATAGATGCTGATAGGAAAGTCATCTATGTCTGAGACATCAACTGCAGTGCAGTTGAGCAAGACAGGGTCCTCGGGTCTGGCTGATACAAACTCTGGGTCGATGGCCACCCGAGGTTTTACAAAGACCTGATATGAAATGCTTGTTGAATTCAAGAAGCCAGAAGTTATCGCACAACAAGTGAGATTTCCTGAAAACGAAAGAATAAAAATCATGATCAAAACAAACATTCATAATATAACATAATATAATACAATACAATATAATACAAAAGGTCTAAGGTGGCTCAGGAGTCTCTGCCCTGTGTAACTAAACTTAAACACAGTAATGTTATGCAATGCCATTTCTTACGAATCTCCTTTATTATTGGTTTATTGATAGATTAATTGATTGACTGACTGACTGATTGAAATATTGATTGATCAATCAATCAGTCAAGTACTGCTGCTGCTGCTACTGCTATTGCTACTACTACTACTACTACTACTACTACTACTACTACTACTACTACTACTACTACTACTAATAATAATAATAATAATAATAATAATAATAATAATAATAATAATAATAATAATAATAAGGTTTAAAGTGGTTCAGTAGGGTCTGCCCTGTGTGAAACTGAATCATTGTGTGCTCGATTGGTTGAATCTCCTTGGCAGTCACGAAAGCTGACAACACGGGAATTACTGGTAGTCTATTATTCAGCGCTGTTCGTCATCGTTTTGCAACTGTGCCATCTGTATTTAAAAAGAAGTGCTCTAAGCAGCACTTAACACTTCTGTGCCTGTGATGTTCTGCAACATCAGAGTGTTGTGTTGTTCGGGTATAGTGGTAGAGGCAAACTGGCCATTGGGCGTTTTAGGCCGAACAATGCAAAATGATATGTGGGTAGGCCTGGCCGCCTGGTACATGATAATGCTGGGGACGGACTGAGTTATGAAGTACAGACAACACCTTTGTACATCTGCATTTTATGAGATTTCACTGCTGTGTTGGGTTTTCAGACTATGATCTGCGGACCCCCAAAGAAATATCCCACTGACCCTGGAGGTATGGGAAATGACAGAATGGGTTCCACGAAGCAGTGGCATAGCAACGGGGAGACAGAGGCAACTGTCCCCAGACACCGAGAGGGGCGTGAAATTGATGAGCAACAAAAAAATTTTAAAGATAATTTTTTTGCTCGTCAGGCTTTTTCGTGACTGCTGGGCACAAGTTTTGAGACATGGAGGACAACAACACTTTTCCAAAGTTGAGGGCACCATTGATACTTCTTGCCTTGGGCACAAGATACCCTCGCTATGCCACTGCTGAGAAGATTGTTCAAAGTTGTAGTGACTGTTCTAAATGCAAATTATAACACAGAAAGAATGCAACAATCATAATTTGAATATGGACTGGCTTCGACTTTACAAATTCACACTTTAGCTGAGAACAATTTAATATGGGTAAAGTCGAGAGCATAGGCGTAAACTTCTATTGAGCTTCTGGGCTCGAGCTGTTCCCTCCTTTTTGAGAGGCCACCAAAGGGAAAGGGGAAGATCTAACGGTTGTCCCCCACTTTTTCATCCAAGTTTATGCCAATGGTCTAGAGAACTTGTTAGTCTAAGAACCATCAAAACCTAGCAGTAAAATTTGTATCAATAATGGATCCATGAATTTAAGTCGAATATACTAAGGGATGCTGAACAAGTTTGAGAAACGCCATCTTAAGACAAGTTATTGCTGCCCATCTCCAAGTATAGTGCATTTCTTTAAGAGATTTTAGAATGCATTTATTTCTCTTGACAAATCACAATGTCTTCATATTAGCAATTATCCTCTCATCCTCACAATGAATTTTAAAGAAATGCAGCTCAACCATTCATTCAATCAATAAATCAATCAGCCAGTTTGAGTCAATCATCATCGTCATCATCATCATCATCATTATCATCATCTTGCTCAGTGCTGAAAGTCAGCTGGAACGCACCGGAACTGAGTTCTGGGACCTTTTTGGACCATGAAAATTTTTCCCCAAAATTTTTCAATATTTTTATAATATTGTAAAAGCACCGTGCACTTGTTGCAAAACTATTAAGCTAAGATTTAAAAAGCGCTATAGAAATGTAAATGATGGCTACCCATAGTTCGTTAGGGTTAGGGTTGCGCCAAGAGAGTTCCTGCACCTTTTTTCACAGACTTTCAGCGCTGATCTTGCTCTCTGCCAACTCTTTAGTGGCAAAAGCTAGACACAAAATGTTTCCAAAAAGTTTTATCTTCAGTTAATCGTCTTCCTTCTATGATTGAAATTCCTTTCATGGTCATGTCTTCTCTCATGTTGTTCATCCACTTTTTGCTGGGTCTTCCTCTTCTTTTATTTCCTCATAATTGAGTGTAGAGCGCCTTGTATGGTAGTCTCCTTTCATCCATGCTATTTCAATTTACCGTAAGCCTTTCCTTTTCTGCTGACTGCCATGGTTTTTGTTTTCTTGGGGTTAATTGCAAGTCAATTAATAAATCAAACAATCAATAAATCAATTCACCAAAGCTATTATAACTATAGACTGGGCATCAGAACTTGACTGGTATACCCATTCACTCTGCACAGTGTCTGATGCCCTTCAAATAATATCACTAACTCGGTTTATTAGTATCAAAATCATGACCAAAGATTGCCAATAATACAATTCAATAGCTGAAAAATAATTGTAAAGACAAATGCAAATATATTTCATTTTTAGATATTAGATCATAATTTGATATATAAAAAATTGATGTAAAAGAATTAGGATAGTAAAAGGAAGAAGCAGAAGAGAAACAATCTCTGTCCAAAGCCTGCTTTCCTATGAATCAATATATCAGATACAAATTCAAATATTCAAGATACAAATGCAATTTTTTAAAGAAGAAATACCGGTAAGTATGAATGTACAAATCTGAGAATTTTTAAACTGATAGATTATTCATATTTTGCAGAGTGCAAACTTTAACATATGCCGCAGAGTGCAAATTTTAACATACATTGCAGAGTGCAAATTTTAACATATGTTGCAGAGTGCAAATTTTAACATATTTTGCAGAGTGCAAATATTAGCATATGGTACAGAGTGCAGATACAATGTTAATTTAAAAGATAACTGACACATATTTAGAGATTGACGAATCAGAGATAGTTGCTTTGAATTTGAATTTGAATTTGAGTAACCTCAATCCAACATGGCTATGATGATTCTTGACTCTGCTTATTACATATTTCAACGTTACTATTTAAACTAGCCATCAATAGTTTAAATACAGCAACACTGTCTGTTTTACCTGCATCTCCACTAAGAACAGGAGAAAATCTTAGCGTCAAAACATAAGATCCGTCAGACAAGGGCGCTGCTAGATGGCCGATCGATATCCTTCCAGTGGCATCCAGTTCTCTTCCATTTAACAACCATAAAAACTTGTCCAGTCGCGCGGTACCTCCGATTTCTGTACGCCAGATAAATTTGCACTGAAATTCGACGTCGGTTCCTTCGACGACGATGTCCGAGGGCCTGCTAGAAAAGTATATGTTGCGCGACTGGAGCTTGGTGAACAATGGAACTGCACTGCTCGTGGTCAGTGTCTGCACTGCGATGGACGAAGCATCTACAGTTTCACCAGACGTCTTCACATAACTGGTTGAATCCGATTCAAAACTTACACCAGATGGTGTTATTCCACCGGTTTTTCCAGTAGAATTGGATGGCATTGCAACAGATGATGACCCCGTGCCAAAAGTACTAGTCTTTACAGAACTGGCTGAACCTGATTCAAAACTGACATCTGAGGATGTAGGCATGTCAACTCTTCCAGCCGTTGTAGTAAAATTGGATGGCACTGCAACAGATGATGCAATTGTGGCCTGTGAGACTGAGATGGGAGAACTCACTGAGCTTTCTGGATTCGCTGACACACTAGTGTCTTCAATGGATGTGCTTGTGGAACTAGTTGCACTTTTAGACATTGAAGCGGTTGGAAGACTTACTATGTCTGGGCCAGACTTTGATGCATCTGTTTTTTCAAAAGTGACGTTTGTAACCGGATTTGATGAATTGAATTGCATATCTAACGTACCTGACGATGTAGGTCCTGTTGAGGCCCTGGATGTCACCAATGAAGAGGAGCTTGAAGGAAGAGGAGATCTTGTTGAAGTACTACTGCTGATCACAGCTGAGCTGGAAGAAACGGAAGTGTAGGCAGGCGATGTCCCTGTGGTAGGGCAGTGCAGACAGATGGATTGGTCTGATGTAGCGACACACTGAGCTGAATTCTTGTCAAACAGCTCATCTGTACCGCAAGACTGATTTCGTGGATCAGAATTTCCTCTGCACGAATAATACCACGAGCAGTTGTTAGCCATTGGAAAATTATAGTTGCCCCTCTTTATTGGACATGCGTCTGAACCGCAGAGGGGATCTGGGATTTCCGTTGTAGTAGATTGCTGATTCGACATCTGTTTTGTTGAGGAAGGACCTGTGAATGATGAAGAAGAATTCTGAGGGTCAGGTAGTGGAGGAGGATTTTGAGGTGGTGGAGGGCCTGAAGGTGGTGGAGAATTTGGGGGAGGCTGGTTAGGGGGTCCTGGACCACGTGCATTACCCTGTCCAAGAGATAAGTTAATAGACCCTGAAATACAGAAAACACCATAGAATAAGTCAGTAGAATTTATTATCAATATATGTGAATTCCAGAAAAGTTTCATTTCGGAGCTATTATTTAGCCAATGATAAAATTCAGCATTTATCTAGAACACATGCATCCATCAACAACAAACAGTGTAGCTGCCATAATTTAATGCATATAAACAGCACATAGGCTATTATATGAGTTTGCAAACAGCGCATAGCTCGTACAAGGCTGTGAATCCTACACACCTTGAATAATTGTCCAGTTATAAAAAGTATTAGCTTGTACGTTGTACACTTGCAAATGCCTAGAGCTCTGTGCGCAAGAAGAAAATCTCATTGTGTACTATGTCTATAATACGGCAGCAGTAAAATACATTTGAGCCACAGCATATTTGTTACTCTGTTTGACACAGTGGCGTAAACCTGGCGTCAACATTGGGGAGCGATAAAATCGTTCATAAAGTCAGGTCAGACCCCCTTTTATCCCCAAAAATCTTGGCGAGCAAAAAAAGGTCATCTACAATGAGTGATTTTACCAGATTTGACCAAAAGGCACAAAACATTGGGGGGGGGGTTAATTGATACTCTGTCCCCCCTCTTACTAATTATTGGGGGGACCGTCCCCTGCCGTTCACCTCCCCCCGTGTTTTACGCCCATGGGTTGACAGCATAAATCAATAAAAATGCAGTCACTGACTATTATTTCCTTTGCTATTCCTACCTATAATAATCCATAGCATCATCACAACAGCAGATCTCATCGAAACTGAAGAAGCTACGAACTGACAAGGCATCTTGCAAAACAAACGTTTATCTACAATGAAATCAAGCAAATTTCGGAATTCGTGATATTTTGGACTGTTATACTGTACAGAGCCGTAGCTAGGGAGGGCAGGGGGCATATGCCCCCTGGCGCCGAGGTGAGGGGCGCCAAAATTGGGTATTTGGGTAAGTAAAATGCATATAAAAGAAGAAACAACATGTTGGGACGACCTTTTTGCCACGATCGTCAGTACCACAAAAAGAGGGGCGCTGTAAGACTTGAGGGGCGCCGAAAACAATGTGGCGACCTTTTTTTGCTCATCAGGAGTCTGGAGGGGCGCCAACGGTATACTTTGCCCCCGGGCGTCGGATACCCTAGCTACGGCTCTGATACTGTACATCTAGACAAATAGAAAATATTCTATGTGCATCGATATTCTCTTAGGGGCTGTCCATTAATGACGTCAACAATTTAGGGGGAGGGGTTTGAAAAAGTTTGACAGTTGTTGACAGGAGGAGGGGGTCAAGAGAAGTTGACGTCAACAATTTCTCTGTTTACAAATAATCAAAAAATATGAAAGACCAAAAATTCCTGGCGACGCCACTGGAAACAAAAACACGATTTATAATTAAATCGCTGTGTGCTAGAAGCCAATTGAGGGGTTATTGAGCTGTTGGTTTACAGAAATGTAAAAAATTCAGGCAATTGAACAAATTCGCAGACAAATAGCATATTTTCCTTTGTCCCCATATTCATTGCAATTGACAGACCATGCAAGAACGATTAGTAGGCTATTGATCTTCTCGATTTCGATCTACAGCAGAGACGTCATTTCGCTGTTTTTCAGGGGGGGGCAAAACACTTTCGACCTGACAAGTTTTGCGAAAAAGTTGACGATCTTTTTTTTGCTTGTCAGTCCTGTCCTTTTTTACGATTAGTTACTTTTCAGATTATTCGACATCAAGCACTCCTTTAGGGGCTGCTGGCCCTTTTTGCTTTCCGGTGTACCTATTTAGCCAGCCAATTGGTATGTAAAAACTAAATAACACAAACATTGGCGAAAAAATTTTTCCCCTAAAAATCAGGGGGGGCAATAGCCTAAGTCACCTTCCAGCCATTTTCTACTATAGGCCTACGCTAAGTTTACAACCAATATTATTACTCTATGAGAACAAGGGACATCAACAAAATGAAAGTTCTGACGAATATCTTGTGAGATGGTTAGGTCTATTATGTCGATGGAGGGATGGCCCTCGTCTTATGATATCTGGTCCATTGTATGACAGGTTTTGATTTATATCCAAAATGCACTAAAACTCACTGAGTTCTAAAAATTTAGGAGCACCGACCGCCGTTAAAAAGTGGACACCCCAAAGTTTCGTGGCAGATCACCGCCTATGAACAAAACATACTGATGGCGCCCCCTGAACTTCAAACTTTAAAAATTTCAATCTCAGAAAACCTCTGACAAGCAAAAAAGGTCGTCGGTCGTCACTGCTACTAAGAAATTCCTGGCAAGCAAAAAAGGTAGGCTAATCACTATTGATCGTAAGCCAAAAAGTAAAATAAACCAAATCGTCACAAGTAGGGGACTATTGGAGGGAAACTGACACAAGCCATACGTTTTGCAGACGATCAAGTTATGCTAGCAGGGAGCAAAAGAGAACTACAAAGAATAATGGACAAACTAAATACAACATCAAAAGAATATGGCATGAAAATAAACAATCTAAAAACAAAAACCATGGTAATAACATTTAAAGAGCAAAAATCCACCTAGATTCTCACCAAAACAGTTGATGGAACGGAACTGGATCAAGTTACACAATTCTGCTACCTTGGAGCCTAATAACAGAAGATTCCAGATGCCAGGAGGAGATAAAGAGAAGAATAGCGATGGGAAAACAAGCCTTTTTGGACAGAGGAGAACTGGGAAGAGGAGGGCTAATTAAATAGAGAACTAAAGAAGAGACTGATAAAAACGTTTATATGGAGTGTCACTTTATATGCCTCAGAAACCTGGACTCTCCAGAAGAAGGACATACAAAAGCTGGAAGCATTCTAAATGTGGATATGGAGAAGAATGGAAAACATCAAGTGGACGGACAAGAAAACAAACGATGAAGTACTACAGATGGTGGTCGAGTAAAGATCGTTAATCAGCACCATCAAAAAAGACAGAGTAACTGGATTGGACGCGTACTAAGAGGAGAATCATTACTCAGAAGAGTAATTGAGGGAAGAATATCAGGAAGAAAGACAAAGGGAAGACCAAGGAGGATGCTATTGGACTGGATGATGAAAACAGATGCACAGCGTCACAAGACCCATGCAGAAATCAAAGAAGAAGCAAGACGCAGAGAGGAATGGAAACAATGGAGCCCTGAACCTGTCCCAGGACAGAGAACAACATGATGAGGGGACTATATTGATGCTTCTTTTTACTTTTTTCCTACCTAAACCCCATTTTGGCGCCTCTAAGCCCGATTTTGGAGCCCACGCTTCAGCGCCTGTGGACATGTAGCCTAATGTACCCCACCCACGCCCCCTAGCTAGTAGCAACGCCTCTGTGACAGAGTTCCTTCTATAGGCCTTCTGATATATTTAAGGTTTTATTTATACTGAAAGTGTGACGTCCAAACCGGTCGTGAACCCTCCCCTATGACAAACTGTCACACTTTCTTAGGTCCCTCCTCCTCCTCTCGATCGTGACGTAGGCCTACTTTATGGACGGCTCTTAGTCTGTTTGGAGGTGTCTAGTAGAGTAGCGTGGGAGCCAGACGGGCGGTCGCCCCGGCGCAAAATTCTTGGGGCGGGAAATTTAAAGCGAGAAAATACAAAAGTGCAATAATAAAATGTTAAAGTTGTCTACCACGCCGTTGAGAAACAACGGTAGTCGTCTAGTGGATTTGAGGCTACTTTATCTCGGAATCTATTGCACGGCGCGGGGATCTTCTTTTTCTGCTACGCCACTGGACGTGTCTATGATGATGATGATGATGATGATGATGATGATGATGATGATGATGATGATGATGATGATGATGATAATGATGACGATGATGATGATGATGATAATATAATAATAATAATAATAATAATAATTATGCTAATACCACGCCGATGAGAAACAAATGATAATAATAATAATAATATTATTATTATTATTATTATTATTATTATTATTGTTAGTTAGTTAGTAGTAGTAGTAGTAATTATTAGTTATTAATTATTATTATTATTATTATTATTATTATTTATTATTTAGGGGCGGGAAGTTAGCAGAGTGGTATCAAAGTTGGGTGATGGAGCTATGTGTTCGACGTTACTGGATACTGGACAGAACCTGCTTTGTGCAATATTGGCATAAAACATACGCGCTTGGATCGACTGATGGGTGGCTTTGAGGTTGAAACGGGGTGGAGCACAGAGAAGGACTCACAGCGACTCTCAGAGATCGCGGGTTCGAGTCCCGCAGGAGCCTCGACTCAGCCTCTTTCGTGGCGGTAAAATGAAAAGCAGTGGTAACAATCCCTGCGATAAATCAAACAAGTACTCTACCCGATACACTAGCCCAGGACCAGCCCCGACTATAGCCCAGTATCTGTGGCATTGCACACCTGGCTGAGGGCAATAGTAACGGAGATCAGCGCCGCCCTATGAAACCGTGAGGCTCGGGAAGGACTTTGACATTATTATTCTTATTATTATTATTATTATTTTATTATTATTATTATTATTATTATTAGTAGTAGTAGTAGTATTATTATTATTATTATTATTATTATTATTATTATTATTATTATTATTAGTATTAGTATTAGTAGTATTATAAGTAGTATAATATAAGCAGTACTTTAAATTGCTTCAGATCATTAATCAACTTAATGTGTTTGAATTGGATATTGTTGTAATGATAGCTAGTCTATCAGATACTAATGTCTGCAATACCGATTACATTTTGTACAACGATGATGCTAGTTACTAGTATTACAATTGTAAGTTGTAACTGCGAAATGTCCGAGTCAATTGTGTGATGCAGGGTTTAATCTAGGCCGTTTCCGGGGGGAAATTGCCATTTCCCCCGGAAAATTTTGGCATAGGCCTAATACATCAACTAACAGCAGCCCCCTAGCTGACTTTCCCCCGGATTTGTCAGTTTCCCTCGGAGTTCAGAGTAGATTAAACATTGCTGTGAAGGACTATTTTCTGTGACCGGCTGGCTTATTCTCCTTTGACAACAAATGTCAAGAAACTAGTTTGCTAATTATCAAATTGGCTTAAATGGTAACAGTTTTACTTTACGCTTGCAGAATTATTGTGAAGTGATTGTCTTATTGTAGGCTTGCTCAGTCAAATAAAGACAAAAGTTGTCATTATTAACATGCAGGGACGTAGCTAGGCACGGGCTAAGTTGGGGGGGGGGAGGACTCAAGCCCCCTCAATCCTAAAACTAGCCCCCCATGAATTCAAGCCCAAAATGGCGTTGCGGGCTCAAAAGGGTGGAAGGGGAGTGAATCTTGGGCATCAACCCCCCTCTAAAACTCTGGCTACATCCCTTTTAACATGAACAAGAGTATATTTACTGTATCAACATACAGGCAATCACTGTGCAAATGACACTTTAGATAAGGTGCCGCAAATAAAATGTTATGCCACAAGACATTGATCAGATGAACGTGTATCCATACCTGAGAATAAAAACTATATAAATCCCGTGTTTGAACAGATCTAAAAAATTAAAACTTTTTCAATCCAGACGACTGCATTTGGTTGAAGCGAAAGCAGCAAGGTTCACGTATCTCTGAGAGTCGCTACGAGTTCTTCTCTGTGCTCCACCCCGTTTCAACCTCAACGCCACCCATCAGTCGACCCAAGCGCGTATGTTTTATGACAATATATCACACAAAGCAGGTTCTGTCCAGTATCCAGTAACGTCGAACACATAGCCCGTCTCTGCCTCAAAACACCTTTATTTGAAACCCTCGGCAGTAGAAGAAGGCACAACTCTACAAAGTCACATGTAACACCCACCGAGACGGCATTTCGTCAATAGCACAAAAGAGTGGCTGAGACATATTACAATGCTCTCTGTATACGCTTGACTTCATCGCGGCCCAATATATTCATGCATGCACCATGCAGTGGTGCCTAGGCCAAAAATACAGGCAAACTGCTGCGCTTGACCAAACAGTTATGGAAATGCCTATAAATTAAATCCTATGAGTCTAAGGCTAACATTGATAAACACTGACTCAGGCCCAAGTTTTTCGTCACAACTCCTGTATAGGCTCTTACCACACACCCTCAAATACTTTGCCATAATTGAAACCGTTAAGAGTGCTTGCCACAGTCAAACAACAGGCCTCATTTCCTTCAATTCCTTCACTATCTCCGCAAACCTTTAGGTCTAAACTTAAACCTTCGTATTCGAAAAGCCATTTCCGCCGTAGCTGTTACAATCTGCATGGATACACCCAGGCCCTCCGAGAGAAATTCCGGGCCCCTGTGCAGAATGGGCGACGGGCCCTTGAGAAGTATTAATTTCTTGACGACCTTTTTTTTGCTTGTCAGCCGTTTATAAAGTGCTGACGACCTTTTTTAGTAGCACTGTGTCCCGGGCCCCCCCTTGTGCTCGCCGGGCCCCTCTGCTGAGCTAACATCTTAACCATTCTTTAGTGTTATTACTCATTTTATTGTTAATTATACATGTTCATCATCGGCCCGGGCCCCCTCCAGACCGCCGGGCCCTTGTGCAGTTGCCCCCTACCCCCTCTCGGAGGCCCTGGATACACCGACCTTTGCTCGGCCGACAATCCACTTTGCCCATAGCTATTTCAAGAAATATCAAGCGCAATAAAAAAGCAGCTGAACTACTCCCAGGGCTGCCGAGAGAAATTCCGGGCCCCTGTGCAGAGTACCCCCTAGAAAGTTTAAAATCTGGTCAGCAGGAATATTTTTACACCTCCTAACACTCCAACACCCTTCAATTTGAGATTGACACCCCCACCACAACCCCCGTCCCCAATCTCAGCTATTGGATGACCTCTTTTGCTTGTCAGGCTTTTTGGCAGAGGACTCCCAGAATTTACCGACACCCCTAAATTGATCATCCTAGAAATAACCCTGCTTGTCAGCTTCAGGAACAAGCAATGCCTTCGACGGCCCAAACTAACCCTAACCCCAGCCCAAACTCTAACAATAACCTAACCCGCCCGGACCCCTACAGATCGATGGGCCCCTGTGCATTTCCACCCGCTCTTCCCCTCTCGGCGGGCCTTAAACTTACTTAGCATGATTTAAAGTAGCTTAGGAGGCATTACTGCCTGTGTGAAAGCCGCTAGGGGCACTAACGGGGCTTGAACCCGCTTCGTCAGCCTGACGCTCCAGCACGTAACCCACTCTGCCATCTTCCTGACTGTACTACACCCAAACAGCAATTATAAAGCCTGCATTTTGTGAAATGAACGACCGTAAAACATTCGAGATATTCATTTAGGCTACCCAAGAAATGCCTTTTAAAATACGGTACTTAGTAATAGAAGTTACTGACTTTCTCACAAGCATGGATAAATAACTTCTGCTTGCTCGATTAATATGATACTGCCACTGATGTCTAACATATGGGTTCAATCTCAAAATACAAACCAACCCAAATTTTATCATTATTGTCTTTTACAATGCCTGTTCCTCTGATTAAACTAGTTCAGCTGACTACATTGAAACCAATTGCAAATATCCATCATGCTTTTCCTGTACTAGAAACAATGACTATTACGAATATTAGCCTTTGATTTAAAGTTTTAAACCATTGACTTAATAAACCATTAGCAAAGTTTAATCCCTTCTGTCTAACTAAATATTGAAATTTGCCATATGTAGGCCTATTTAGTATTTACTATTTACTTTACTCGTTTTTATGCTATCTTGCGCCTAAATTACAACCATAGGGATAAACTTCGTCTCTGGCAGTTGGATTGTCATATGAAATTCGGTCTCATCATCAGTGTTTCTGTCTCTCGACAGGTCCAGGTATCCAGTTTCTCCACTCCGATCGATTGCTTGCTTCTTCTTTGAGTTCCTGATATCCTTTATTCATCATCCACTCCAACATCATCTTTCTCGGTCTACCTCTCACTCTCTTTCCCTCCATTTTTCCTTCGATTATTGTTCTTAGTAGAGTCATGCCGGAGGACATGTCCCATCCAATTTCTCTGCCTTTTCCGGATTGTATCTATCAGGCTTCTTTCTTCCTCTATCTCCTTCATGACTTCCTCGTTTGTTTTATGCTCTGTGTATTTTACTTTTAGCATTTTCCTCCAAATCCACATTTCAAAAGCCTCTAATCGTGTTATATCTTCCTTTCTCATTGTCCACGTCTCCGCCCCATACAACGCCACACTCCAAATCAATGTTTTTACCAATCTCTTTTTTAGGTTTAGTTTTAGTTTACTTTGCATCAGCTCCTTTCTCTTGTAAAAAGCTTCCTTTGCTATTGCTATACGTCTTCTTATCTCTTTATTGCATCTGGCATCAGTTGTTATCAGACTTCCTAGATAGCTAAATTCCTTCACTTGCTCTATGATCTGTCCGTAAACCTTTATGTCTACTCTCATTCCTTCTGTTTTACTTGTTACCATAACTTTAGTCTTTTTTGTATTGATTCTCATTCCATACTTTTCTAACACTTTTATCAGTTTATCCATTACTTCCTGAAGCCCTTTTTGATTGCTTGCTAGCATGGCCTGATCGTTGCGAAGCGCAGCGCCTTTAGTAGTACTCCTCCGACTTTTACTCCTTATCTGTATTCTCCATCGCCTCTTGTACTAATTCTTCGATGTATGTGTTAAACAACAGCGGTGACAGTGGACATCCCTGCCTTACTCCTCTCCCAATCATACACGATTCACTCAGTTCTCCCTCTATTCTCACCTTCACTGACTGTCCAAGGTATAGGTTTGCTATCAGTCTTCTGTCTCTCCAATCCACTCCCACCCTTTTCAGTGCTCTCATCAAAATCCTCCAATCTACTCTGTCAAACGCTTTTTCGTAATCCACGAAGCATATATAGATATTTTTCCATTTTGAAGTCTTCTCTCACTTAACATTCTTAAGCATCATCCGATTGCATCCCGTGTTCCTTTTCCTTCGAAACCCAAACTGATCCTTCCAAGGAATCCTATTGCATCTGTTTTCGCTTGTACTCTTTTTGTAATGACCTTGAGTATTATCTTCGCCGCGTGACATAATAGACTGATAGTTCTATGGTCCTCGCATTCCATTGCATTTACTTTCTTTTTAATCGGAATCATTATTGATTGATAAAATCGTTTGGCCATTCTCCTGTCATATGGATTTGTTGGCAGATTTCGACCAGTTCGTTCGTTGCATTCTCTCCTAGTATCTTTAATTATTGCTTCTGCTGGTATGTGGTCCACTCCTTCTGCTTTGTTGTTTTTCATCTCTTCCAATGCGTGCAGAATTTCTTCTTTCATCAGTCCTGGTCCTAGCTCTTCGCTTTCAACTGTTTGCTGTTCCTCTATATTGAGTTCCGTTGGTTTGCTGTCTTTCAGGTATAATTCTTCTATATATTCTTTCCATCTCTCTTCCACTTCTCGTTGGGTTGTGAGTGTATTTCCTTGTTTGTCTTTAATACCCGCCCTGCTCCCTTGCATACCTTCTTTCTTTGTTAAATCTTTTACTTCCTTATATACTTGATCATGTTTCCCTTGTCCTTGTAACTTTTCTATTTCTTGACATTTATTCTCCCACCATTTCTCTTTCGCCTTTTCTGTTGATCTTCGCAGCTGGTTATTTAGTCTCCTATATTCTTTTTTTGCATATTCTGTGTTCTGCTTCTTCCATTTTCTTCTCTGCTCCATGTCTTCTATCATTTCATTTGTCACCCATGGCTTTTTAGCTTTCCTTCTTTTCTTCCTTCCTACTTCTTGCTCTAGTTCTCTTACTACCACAGATTTTAGTTTTTCCCATCTTTCTTCCGTTGTCTCTCCTGTGTTTGTTGTCGTCACTTGTTTTTGCGCAATTTCTGTTGCCTTTTCTTTGATTTTATCTCTATCCCATTGTATATTTAATTGTTTTCTCTTGTTTATATATTTCAGTTGTATTCTCACCTTCATTACTACCAAGTTGTGATCTGTGTCTGCATCTGCATCTGCTCCCGGGTAAGCTCTCGCATTTTTTACACAGTTTCTATATCGTCCATTTACCATAATGTAGTCTATTTGGTATCTTGCTATGTCTCCCGGCATCTTCCATGTATATATTCTTCTCTTTTCGTTTTTAAACCAATTCTGTCTATGATTGATTTTTACTATCATTTTTTAATTATTATCAATTAGTGTTGATGATGGAATAAAGTTCTCTCTGCTTCTTCTGTTTCATTTATCAACAGCACACTGAACTTATACATTAATACAGTGTTTATTCTAGGCCTGTTTTTGGGGGGGAATTCCTCCCCAAGTTTTAAAATCCCCTCAAATTTGTATATGTTGGCTTGGGGATGGAAATCCCCAAAAAAAAGCGTGGAGAGACAAATCTTGTCCCTCCAAACATTTCAAACTTCCCCCCCCCCATTGTCAAGGTGGCTAGAATAAACACTGCATTTAATACAATTAACACAGGATCCAAAAATGCATTCTTTCAACAATAAACTATAGAACTCTACAGTCTACAATCTACATTACACAGTGAGCGGCATGGCTTGAGTTCTGGGATCAGCGGCGTGCAGAGAGCGCTGGACGCCCGCAGCCAAGTCGTAAGGTCGCCGAGTCAATTTTGGCGCCCCAACTGGTCGGCGCCCGGGGTCACCGCCCCACCACCACTCTCTGCACGCTACTGTCTGGGATAGGGACACGCAGACATTTTCAAATTTAAAAGTCTCTGGCGAACGAAAAAAGATCGTCAAGGACTTTTTCGCATTGGCGTAGCCGGCGTAGCCACGGGAAGGGGACTCGGCAAGGATATTTTTACACCCCATTAAACCCCTCAACACCCCCAATCTGAGCCTGGGATGACCTTTTTTGCTTGTCATACGTTTTCGGCGGAGGACCTCTAAAATATACCGCCACCCCTCCCCCCAAAATGGATAATTATCCTAGAAGTAAGTTACCCTGGAACTCGGTTCTCCTATTCGAAACAGGACCAATCGTGAGATTCGGCCAAACCGGTGATAAGTTGGGGGTTAGGGTTAGTGTTAGATTAGGGAAAACGCACCATACTGAGCAGACTTTGAAGCGTTTGAGACGATGACGACCTTATTTTGTTTGTCAAGACTTCTGGGCCGAAAATGTCGGTGTCCACCCCCCCCCCCATTCTGGAACCATGGCTACGCCACTGCTTCTTCACATTATTCAACGCATTCTCTTCGATCATGACAATTTCTAGATTGTGTTGTGCAAATCCCACAATTTGTGCAAACCAGAATAGAAGCAGTGGCGGCTCCAGGATTTGGCAAGTGGGGGGGTGTTGGGGTGGCAACTTCTAATCATGGGCCAACCATTTGTTGTTAGGTATGTAGTATTAAGTATAGGGTCCCAGTATGGGGGGCCACGGGGCAGGAACTCAATAGGGGGAACGGATCCCGCGGTCCCCCTGAGGAGCCGCCACTGAATAGAAGAGGCTGCATGGTCCATCCCCTCTGTGGCTAGCCAGTGACATTATATGCGCAATGCTATAACAGAATATGCGTGACTAGCCATATTTACAAATAATAAATTGTCATACAGACATACACTGTAGCTACAGTATTCTAAGGAGGCCGTGATTCACGGCTCGAAGTAGAACAGGCATATTTACACCGTGATTTAAAGCTAAAGGTTAGGTTAGGTAAGGTTAAAAAGTCAATTTATATAGCGCAAAAACAATGAATGAAAAGTCAAAGGCTAATAGCCCAGGCATCACAATTCAGTAGTCAAGGTCAAAAACAGGTGCCTTGTATTCAGTGGCGTCGCCAGGAATTTTTTATTGGGGACAAAAGGGGCTGGCGTGTCAGATTCTTTACCCATCCCACCCCTCCACAAAAAACTTTCTCACCGGATTTGCGCGAATCTGGGAGGTGGTCTGGGGCAGGTTGGGCGGGGGGGCAGTTGCCCCATTTGCCCTCTGTGACGACGCTAATGCCTGTATTTCTACCTTGGCGATGTTATGGACTTCCATGTCTTTCTCTGTTCGTAGTTTGAATGAGTTCGAATTCTCAGTGGCGGTTCCACGTGGGGTATGGGTGGGGATGCATCCCCAACCGGACTTTTTTGCCTGTGAAGCCTATTTTTGGGTAAAAGTCTAGTAAAACTACGGAGAAGAACTGCGGATGACCTTTTTTGCTTGTCAACCTATTTTTTAGCAAAAGTCTAGTAAAATTGAGAAAATTCTCTTTTGTCAGCCTTTTCTGGCAAAGTTTATTGATTTTTTCTTCTCTTTTCATCCCCCCAGTCTCCACCAACTTTCTATGAATTCATTCCATCTTGCCTCCAAGAATTCCTGGAACCGCGGCACCGCCACTGCTAAGGGGCTGTCCATTAATTACGTCAACAATTTATGGGGGTGGGTTTGAAAAAGTTTGACAGTTGTTGACAGGGTGAGGGGTCAAGAGAAGTTGACGTCAACAATTTCACTTTTTACAAATAATCAAAAAATAGTAAATTTCATGGAATACTACTTACTACAATGGAAAAAAGCATGGCAAAAAAGGTCATCACCACCACATTTTGACACTCGATGAGCATAACAGGGAAAATGGTCATCATCACAAAAAATATTAACCTTGTTATTGGGACCTGTGCATTGATCTGGAGGGTCAAAAGTTTTTGACGTAATTATGAGGGGGTAAGTGAAAGTTGACATTTGTTGACAAGAGAGGGAGGGGATCAAAAATTCCCCAAAAATTGTTGACATAATTAATGGACAGCCCCTAATTCTGTATTTACTCTTTCTACTTTGGTCAGTAGACTGCTGATGTAGGCCGACGTCATTTGAAAAAAAAATCGTCTTCTTGCTCCTTTGCCTTCGAATTTTCCAGTAGTTACCAGATTGTCTGTTCCGTTCCTCCTCGTTAGATGTCCAAAAAACGTCGAAATTGTCTTTTCCGTCTGGTAGGCAGCAATTTCCGTTGTGCGCTGAAGAGACAATTCTTATATGTTGTAGGTTTAAAATTATAATCAGACTCGTCATGCAAGTTCTGTTGGAACAACAGACGCCCAGACAATACAGACCTCAGGCAATGACGCAATGACGCGCGCTGTTCACAAAAATGTCGTTCGGTGTTTCGATGACTAACCGCAGATAATAATAAGCTTCTTCTGTTCTATTCTGTTCGGTTCTTTAGCCATCTTCGATGCGAGGTTTGGCTACACTAGGGCCTATATGTATCACGTAACTTCTTGTAGGAGGAACAGTTATATATTAGCAATGGGTGGAACTGCTCATGTCGTACAGAATGTCGAAGACTTTAGTAACTGATGATTGTAAGGCGCCTACATTACACCTCCAAAAAATTAATATTCGTCAATATACACTGTAGGCAGTTCATCTTGACTGAATCGAATGAATGCCACTCCAGTGGACAGCATAAGTGTTTATTCTAGGCCTTCTCTGGGGAATTTCCCCAGTGGCGTCGCTAGGGTTGGTGTCACCCAGTGCGGTAAAATCGTGGTGTCACCCATTTAGACTTGGGACCTCTTCTAAATCTTTCTTATTTTTCCTTCTCAAATACCGTGACAAGCGAAAAAAGGTCATCCTTGTTTTGTGTCACCCCCCTAGATGGTGTCACCCGGTGCGGTCCGCACCCCCGCACCCCCTCTCGACGCCACTGAATTTCCCCCACCCAAGTTTGAATTTTCCCCAAATTTTTTTGACATTTTGGCAAGTAGTATGACCTCCCAAATGTTTGCCTCCCCCCAAATTTAAACTCCCCCAATGTCTAGCGTAATTTGAATAGGCCTATCTCTGTGTTTTGCTGCTGAAAATTGAACGAGAAGCTCGAATTTATCAAATACGCTGTAGAACCGGAAGCGTAGCCAGGAATTTGATTTGGGAGGGTATAAATATTTTGGGTGGGTATAAATCTTAACTATAAACCACATAGCCTAAACCATATAAACCACATATAAATCACATAAAAAACTTTAAGGTAGACTGATCTTGGGGTATATATATCGATATAGCCCCGTCGCTACGCCCCTGAATAGAACGTCTGCACGAAGTAGGCTAGACCTAATTTTGGAACGACGCTTTAATTGCGAAGAGAAGGTCCGAGATTTGTGACAGGTTGTACCAAGGTGGAGGGGCTCAAACCCTTATGGACGGCCAGTTCAATTTTCAGCAGCGAAATTAATGTAGAAATGTTCAACTGCTGCCAATAGTGTCGAATGTAAGTTATAGTAATTGAGCTTTAAAACTCCGTGTAGTTCGTCTGGTCTACCTTGTCTTGTCTTGTCTTGAACCGTCTTCGCTCCGAGGATTGGTTGCATTGTGGACTGTCTTCCTCAGTGTCCTACTGTCTTGGCAAACTACGGCCCGCGAGCGTATGCGGCCCGCGGGCGGGTTCCATGCTCTGGCGGTCCGTCAGACCATTTAGAAATATGCAGAAAGTGAGAGCTGATTTGAAATTATTTTAGAGAAAGTTTGAAAAACATGTCATTTTATATGAAAATCGTGGAAATGGTTATTAAAATTCGATATTTGAGCAGTAAAAGTAAAATAGTTAATATCATAATGCTACTCTAGTATAGTATAGGCCTAGATAAAATAAATGATACTAAAATGCCTAAACTTTAGTCGTTAATAAAATGTATGCTGTATGTAAGCATCTTAATTATAAAATTGTTGCTTTTTGTTTGTGCGCTCCCCCTAATGTAGTATTAGGTTACATGCGGCCCGTTAGTGAAAAAGTTTGCCCACCTCTGCTATAGTTAGTCCTGTCCCTTCTTTAATGTTGTCTTCCCACTCAGTGGCGTATTTAGAATTTTGGTAGGGGGAGGCAGCCATAGACGTCATTTCACTGTTTTTCAAGGGGGGGGAAAGACACTTTCGACCTGACAAGTTACAACTTTGGAAAAAAGTTGACAACCTTTTTTTGCTTGTCAGGGTCTGAGGACAGGCTAGGCCAAGACCAAAGGGGGCCATGGCCCAAATGGCCCAATGGTAAATACGCCACTGTTCCCACTTTTATCTTGGTCTACCTGTTTTCGCTATCCTGGCATTGTGCCCTGTATTAATTAGGCCTATTTCTTTCTCGAGGCATTCCTGTTTTGTTCGCACAATATGTCCCCAGTATTTCAGTTTTTTTTCTGTTCCCAGTAGAGTTAGATCTTTGAACCCCCGCTTTGTCCATTAATAAATTCATTTGGTTACTTTGCTTCCCAAGAAACTCTCATTAAGCTTAATATTTGCCTTACAGACCTTTCGTTTCAAATGCGGCGTACCGCTGTTCATCGACATTAGTAGGCAAGTAAAATCTTGTGCATTATATAGGCCTGTACGCCCTATACTATAGACTAGCGCTTTCAAATGTAGTAGTCTACCAGAGTAGCTGCTTATTCTTTTGCGCTTAGGCTATCTTAAACAGCTATAAGAAAGGTGCAATGGTCCGCCAGGCAAAAGTTACTATGGGCCTAACCATAGAGCAGTGATGCTATTAATATTATGGCTTATGACTTATGGCTATGGAGGAAATGATATTTTGAACATTTCAAGTTTTTTTTATAAAAGCATTCATTTCCAAAAATCCTCCGTAGCTCTATAGCGTATCAAGCATTATGCCACTACATTTCGGGTATAGCTATGCTAAAGTTAGTTTAAGCGAGTAAAGCGACTAAAAATAAGCAGCTATTCGCAGTGATGGGCACTAGTTAACTAAAAAAGTTATAACTATTAGTTTAACTGGAAAAATTTAGTTGAAGCAATAGTTTAACTACTTTTTTCTTAACTAGTTACAGCAATAGTTTAACTGCTTTTTAAAATAGTTACAACTAAAAGTTTAACTACTTTTTTGCCAACTTTTTTATTATACGGTACTGCCAATGCTGGGCACCAACTACTGTGAAAGTAGTTCAACTACTGTAGTGAACTACTTGATAAAAATGTAGTTGTAACTACTAGTTAACTACTTTTTCCACAAAGTAGTTATTAACTAATTGGTAACTACTTCCTGAGTAGTTAACTACTTTGCAACTACTTTTGACCCTGCAATAGAGGTGGGTCGATTAATCGAAATCGTAATCGAAATCGCGATTTTTGGAAAAATCGTAATCGTAATCGACACGATTATTAAATAAATCGAAATAATCGATAATCGTCGAAAAAATAATCGAAATCGCGATTATTTTTCGATTATTCCCGTAAGTTATATTATACAATATTTTCGATTCAAAGAAAGATCAATTTACCGTTGATTATCAGATTTTCATTGAAAATGGATTCAACTGCGTATAAAGACAGGCACCATCTTTCTGGATTTGACAGCAGCTTTCGATGCGGTGTGGCATGCGGGTTTAATGTACAAACTCTCGCTCAATTTGCCACCCTGGTTCTGTCAACTTGTGGAATTACTCATCTCTGACAGACGGTTCTGAGTTCACTTGGGAGATGTCAGCTCCTGGAGACGTCAGCGAAACGGTCTAACAGTGTTCAGTTCTAGCACCTATGTTATTCAATTTGTAGGCTTATAGGCCTACACACGACTTACCGGATACCATAGGTAGGAAGTTTGGATACGCTGACGATATCGGTCTTGCCACCCAGGCTCGATCCTTTAAGGAGATTGAAGACCAGGGTTATTTCTAGGATTGTGAATTGGGGTGGGGTGTCGGGAAAATCTGGGGTGTGTTTATTTCTAGGATTGTAGGATTGTGAATTTGGGGGTGTCGGGAAAATCTGGGGGTGTCGAAATTTGGAAGTCTCTACCGAAAAAGGCTGACAAGCAAAAAACCTTATAGAGACTCACAAAAAGTCTGACAAGCAAAAAAGTCATCCGAGGATAAAAGTTGTGGGGTGTATTTCTCCATTTGGGGGCAGGCCTCTTCAGAGGCTGAAGGAGGCCCAGGCCAGTTGGAATTTCGAGGCCTCTCCTAGCCTTCCCAACAATTAAAATGTTGACAAGCGAAAAAAGGTAATCACCAATTTTGAGGACCGCAGAATACCTTCCTAGCTTTCCCAAAATCCCAAAATTGTCGACAAGCAAAAAAGGTCATCACCAATTTTGAGGACCGCAGAATACCTTCCTAGCTTTCCCAAAATCCCAAAATTGTCGACAAGCAAAAAAGGTCATCACCAAATTGTGAGGCCCCTTCTAGTAGTAGCTATTTAGCTTTCTAGCTATCTCAGAATTCTAGACAAGGAAACAAAGGGAGGCCCTCAAATGATGGAGGCCCGGGCCGAACCCTCCTGGCCCCCTCTGAATGGGCCTGTTTGAGAGTGTTCGGGGCTAATCAATATGCATTCTGTATGCATACCATTGTCACATTACCAAATTTTAGAGGGTGTCGACCTCAAATTGGGGGTGGGGGTGTTGGGGGTGTAGAAATATCCCTGTTGAAGACCAACTGAATATCGATACACAGAGGATTGCGAATACTGTAAAATATGGCGGGAAAGCCAGTTTCTAAAGGTACTGTGAAATAATCGAAATCGAAATCGCGATTATATAAAAAACCGTAATCGTAATCGAAATCGTAATCGTGAAAAATAATCGAAAATAATCGTAATCGTAATCGGAAAAAATAATCGTAATCGACCCAGCTCTACCCTGCAACGCTCAAATAAAAATATCCATTGTTCAATGTCTTGTTTTTTTAAACACCACACAAACACTGTCAACACGAACATCAATTCTATCAATATAAGCTGCTTCTGCAGCAGTTCTGCTTATGTAATCAATGTAATGAATGATTACTCAGTTCTTGCATGTACCACAGTCGGCAATGAAGTTTTTATCATCACTGCGTTCACTCTTTTTACGTGGGTTCACGAAACAGCTTTTGACTAATTGGCTATTCATATTTAATGATATCTATGAGTTATTAAGAATTAATCTATTAATTCTGTTAACTTTTATTACTATTGTTAATTATATCTCCTCAGTAAACAACACGAACCTGTATTTTTGGTACTACTAAAAGTTGTGTAAGTATGAGACCGGAAATCAGGAATAGAATATTATATTACTGGTAGGTAAGTAAGTAAGCTTGTATGCACAAGGGCAACAAGGGCAGGCATGGGTTACATCGACGATGTGCCCGCTACAAGACAGAGTCTCATCGAAGAGCTCACCGAGAAGCCTGGCGTCAGCGTTGTTGGCAAAAGCGGGTTTAAGCGGCAAATAATGTTTTAACAAAAGTAGTTGACCACAGTAGTTAACTACTTTACTTGATAACTACTGCAGAAAGTAGTTAAACTACTTGTAGTTAACTACTTTTTCACACGTAGTTACTAACTACTCTGTAACTACTAAAGTGTAGTTAAACTACAAGTAGTTACCTACTTGTAGTTAACTACTGCCCGGCATTGGGTACTGCTTATTTCTTATTGCTTTTTGTACTGAAACATGAAAATGAACTACACTAGTCTTGCTGACATTGTTGTTGATCCTTCTAATAGTGAGTTAATCACATTAGTTGATGCAATAACTGTCTGCATAAGTCTTCAGGGGCAGTTGCACATTGGAGATGACTGAGGATGCATCCCCCCACCAGCCCACCACACCAGCCCACCAAAATTGCGTGTGGCTTTGATGAATTTAAGAGAAAATTTGTTGGTATTTATTTCTTGATAGTACTTTAGTCTAATAGCATACTTACTGACTAACTATAGTTTGGTTTTGCACTATGACTTTGTACAACCAGACTAAAATGCTTTTATACATTGTCAATTCTGAGCATTATATTTCATAAATCAAATCTACAGATTTCTTCTAAACCATTTACATTTAATTCCTTTGACAATTGGTGGGATTTTCTTAGAAATTCACTGCATCCCCCCACCAAGAGTTCTTGGAGCCGCCACTGCAAGTCTTCATAGATTACGGCGATTTCTTTGTATTAAATTGAAAGGAGTCGAATAATAAAATATTTACAAAAAAGTTGCAAAATAGTTGGAAATAGTTTAACTACTTTAAAAAAGTTTAGTTTAACTTTTTCTTGAAAATTTTAACTATTAGTTAAAATAATAGTTTAACTACAAATATTTAGTTGAAAAAAAGTTTAGTTTAACTACTTTTTTTCCAACTAGTGCCCATCACTGGCTATTCGTAGATACAAGAAGGTTAATAACGCCTAGACATATTCACGATATTTTGGATTTATTACTTGCTTACTTAAATGGATCGGCTTCGTCGTAGAAACGAGAATAACGTTAGTAATTACGAGATTTGATTTTCGAGGATTTTCCAAATAATTCCAACTAATTGCTCTTTCATGTTTTGGCATTTATTTAATGTAGTTAAGTGATTAAACTATTTTTATTTATAATAATTTTATTGCGCAAAATAATCGGCTTGTGGCAAGAAAAATTAAAGCGTTTTTGCTCGTTATGTTTTGTATGTTTATTGAGAAGAAATTTGACTCAAGACAGGAATTTGTGCTAATATTTATCTAGAAATCAATAATTCCAAGGTAGAAGTTTATTCGCATGCAAACATTTATGATGATTAATTAATTTCAAATTTATTTTGAACCCGACTAGTGTGCTGGCATATTCTTTGCCTCGATGAAGTACTTGTCCACTGTGATTGGCGTCCATAGATCCATCGACAATAATAATAATAATAATAATAATAATAATAATAATAATACCAATAATAATAATAACAACAATGTTTCCCATAGTTTTGGAAGTCCAATTATATGTATGCCTCTCAATGCACCTGTTCTCAATACTGTAACGTCCCAACCACTGACCTTTTGGATTAAATGACCCTGCATCAATGAATCCACCTTTGGCTATAGCTACTTCATTATTAAGATTAAGCGCCTGGGAATAAGGAGCTACTCAGTGCTGCTTTTGAAAGTGCTATAGAAAATAACGAGATTTCACTTACTTACCTCTATATATGTAGAGGTGTTGGTTGTCTTAAATTTTCTATGTGAAGGTTATTAGAGCAATATTGAATAGTCAGACGAGACTACCCTAGCGAAAAATGTAGTCAACTAAAGCTGTGTAAAATTGCTTGCCTGGTTGTAAACCTTTTGGCATGCACAGCCAGTCATATGTTGTAAAGACTGTCAAAGAACAAGTTTTATAGTTAAAAGGAAGTTATATATTGTGAAAAAGTCATATTGAATGGAATTCAGAATTTTGGAAAACAACTTTAAGGGTAGAGGAAGCATTCAAAATAGTTGCAAATTTCAAAGAAAAGTTCCATCATCTGGCAGTGACATAGCATTACAGCAAAGGAACTGAGGCTTTGGCCAGCAGCATTTTCAGCCACAAAGAATTTGTCATTTTTTTATATTAGGATTTTATAAGTGCATTATTATTGTTGTTATTTTTATGGAAATATCTTATAAGTAATCACTGAATTTCTTTGCACAAATGTTTTATTTGAATTTATGTTTTGAAATCTTGATTATGGTCTGGATGAAGAATTAGCGTAGAGAGAACCAGAAGTGAAGCCCTTAGTTTTTGTTTGTTGATTTTAAAATATTGGAGAAATTGTTTTTGTTGAAGAAACACGATGGCCGAGGGTGAAAACATTCTAATGTCGCCAGTTGATTCGTCAGACGAAGCTCTCCAGCTGGACTCTAGAACTGATGAACTGTCTGTGATCAATGCCAGTTCAGATAGCGGAGACTATGAAACCTTGATCCGGACTGGTTGTGAAAGCGGCAAGCATTCGAATACTGACGTCTCAGAGGTGACACAGGAGGCAAGGAAAGTTCTAGAGCAGTTCTTGAGGCTCAGCCTCGGGCAGAGCTGTGTGCCTCCTCTTGAGGGGCATGCATGGGCAGATGTTGAGCCTCAGTATGCAGTTCTTGACAACATTCATAAAGATAGTCAGCCGACACCTTATCAGCCGATGGGATCAGACCAGTCGCTTTTCAAAAACCTGGAGTATTGTGCTGGTGATGGCGGCAAAACCATCTATCAAGAGCTAACGTTTTCTGGACAACAGCAATGTCGGACCTTTTCGAGCACAGACTCGCCAGCAGCTGCTGTTCGACAGAGTTCAGCTCCGGGAAGGTTTTGCATCATGGCCGACGACGAAAGAACGTATATGCCATTGCTGATTCGGAAGTCGGAAGTAGGTAGGGAATTTCCGAAAGAAAGTCTGCGAAAGAGCTCATCTTCGAGTATGGGCGACTATGAATACAGCGACACGGTCATTACAAATCGGAAGAGAAAGAGCTTTCTTCGTCTGGCGAAGGAGCGCCTTCAGAGGAGTTTTCGACGTGAGAAAAAGAAGATGATGGCCTCGGCCGGTAGTTTACCTGCAAGCACCGAGCACAGCGCCAGGGATAGAGACGCGAGGAGGAGGATCGGGGAAAATTCCCCCGAGAAGCTACGGCCGAGTCGTGCAAGAGGCGTCCGGAAGATAACCTACTCGTCCAGTTCTCCGTACGATGTGGTAGAGAGTGCTCTGGTGGTTGGTAGTTTGCATCGTAAAGTGGCTACAGATCAGTTCGTAGATACAGACAGTGGCATGCGTCATTATGTGTCAGAGACAGGTTATTTGACCGGAGAGACGGACGATGCATCTAAGAAGGAGTTTCTTTCTCCTCCATCATCGAAAAAGCTTGGTGCCAAGACAAAAACTAAGAAAAACCATGACATTTTTGGAGGAATTTTGAAACAGTTTCGTAAAAGCAGTCAGAAGTCTCAGTCCAAGACCAAGGAAGGTAAAACAGTATTATTATTATTATTATTATTATTATTATTATTATTATTATTATTATTATTATTACTACTACTATTTATATTTATATTTTGCATTGTCTTATGGTTATTGCTGAAGTCAGAGGCATTTAGCATTGTCCATAGAAATTCAAGAAAAGAAGTCTTTAAGTTTCTTTTGAATACTTGGAAGTATCTCTATTTCACACATTTGTTAGGACAAAGTTTTCCAATCTAGCAAAGCATTAAAGATTTACATCCCTTTTTGCAGTCTTGCTGTGTATTGGGTAACTTTGTGCAATTGGGGAACTACCAATTGTTCTCAAGCAGCAAAACATGTTTGTTGGTTGGTATGTTTGATCTGGTAAACTGCTTGAAGTTGTGATTTTGGTGATCTGAAGCGCTAATTTCTTTCGAACCAGTGATAGCTGCTTGAAAATTATGTTTTAATTTTGGAGAAACAAATGCAAAGGAAGTTTAGGTTTTTAAAAGAAAAAAGTAAATCATTTTTAACTAATGGTTTTTTTTTGCAAAGTTAAGTTCTAGGTTGTAAATGCTGAATACATTCAAGATGGCTCTGCTTTTGGCATTAGAATTTTAAGTAGATGGCAGATAATATTCAGTTTATATATGTTTTTTAAATTTTATTTTGATTATTAATATCTCATACTTTGTGTTACATTAGGTCCAGTAATTGCCAATTGGCAGTTGAAATAGATGGCTCTGTTTCATTACCCAGGTAGTTTATCATTTATATTCTTTTATCAGAATATCGGAGTATTGTGCTTTAGTTTATTTATTAGGTAAAGCTTCCTCCAAGTCTACAATGAATCCAGACATCATTCAGACTTCATGTTCTGGGGACAGAGACAGTGAATGCCAGCTAACATCCAAAAAATTGCCCTTAATTTCCAAGGCTAATGTACTTGTTTATCAGAATCAGAAGCCATCTATTTTTGATCCAGACAAACAGAGAGACGAGTCCACAACTAAGCCCAACTACGAGACTGAAATTTCACGTTTTGTAAGTCATCAGTCTCCTTCTGTTTCGCGCTGTGAGGAAACTGTACAACACGAACGTCGCAGTAAAATGCAGCTTGATGGTCTTGTTCCATGCCTGCCAACTTCTGCACATGCCTGGAAAGAGTTGAAGACTGCTCGTGGTTTTGGACCAGAGTCGGGGTTGGTGCCTTCGAAGGCAGAGGAAAGAAGTCAGGATGAAATTGGTGAGTGTTTTTTATTTAACTCTTTTGCTAAAATAGCACTTTTGTCCCCTTTGCCCTATTGTCTTGTTTGCTCTATGTTAAGAAAGTAAGGTGATGTACAAGTTCTGCATTTTATAGTCTTTTAAGTTTTATTCATTCTGTTATTATGCTGTGCATTGAAGACTTTGAACCTCTATAATCTATATTCTGTTCTATTCTGTAGCTGATTGACTGATAAAATGAATTATTTGAAATTACAATCCAGGTTTTATTTGAATCTGTTGGAATTCAATAAAATATTCGTCTAAATGTAAAACTTTATGGTCTAAAGTTTGATGGTCTTGATGCTTTGAAGGTGATGCGATGATTTGAATTGGTTGCAGGTGGTGGCACACGTGATCTCAAATCTTTTCTTTTGCATCATTCATCAAAGCCATTTACCCAGAAGACAGAGAGAGAGAAGGATGAATTGTATGAGCATATTGCAGGTCAATTGGCCACAATTGCCTACAACTATACCTCTGACTCACCTTCAAAAAGCACAATGAAGCAAAAGGAGGCAACAGAGGAAGCCACTGGCATGAAGGCAGTGGAAGTTGGTATGTTGTATGGTCTCATTTATCAAGCGACAACAGAAATTGCAATTTTGTCTTACTTTCTTACTTGTCATTTCAGTTCAGTGGACGTGGACTCTTCGTATTAACAGGGCGCAATATAGTTATTGGTAATTCTGTTAATGTTTATGAAATATGAAATATGAAATAATAGAATTTACCAGTGGTTTTGGTGCTGTGCTAGATCTCATACCTAATAGTTTTATACTTTTGAATTGGTGACGGTATTCTTGTTTGTTTTGTGGTGCACCCTTTCTAACCAGAGCCAACCCATATTGAGGCAATTTTGTTGAACTTACATGAGCATAAATCAATTTCCAATTTCACTTTGAAGCACCGACTGATGCCATGTGTGTCATAATCATCATTATTGTCATTGTCATGACCACCACCACCACCTTCATCATCATTACCATCATCACCATCATCATCATCATCATCATCATCATCATCATCATCATCATCATCATTTTAACCATTGTCATTATCATCGTCATTATTGCCATCCATTGGAAACTGGTCATGAGACATATTGTGCTACATATTGCCAAGATACCTTGTAAAGTAAAGAGATATCACCAACTGAGATAAAGACTAGAAGCATGTTCAGGATAACTTATGGTAGAGAGTTCTCTTTTAAGTTGACGTTCATATTCAGAGAACGCTTGAACCATTGCTATGTTTGGCATTACAGAAGATCATTGTTTCATTTGTCATCTGTTCTTTTTCATCGGCTTTTCTGTTTTTTTCTTGCAATTTAAGTCCTTTGATACTGGTTATTTGGGGTTTGAGGTCTTTGATTTGAGGTCTAGATTTAATGTGATGATTTCTCATTGCAGTAATTAAAGTAATCAATCGGTAATTAATTGTCATACATTCTTTAGTGGTTTTTATTATTATTATTATTATTATTATTATTATTATTATTATTATTATTATTATTATTATTATTATTATTATTTTTATATTTTTATATTATTATATTATTATTATTATTATTATTATTATTATTATTATTATTATTATTATTATTATTGTACATATGTTAGGTATAATTTAAGAGTTTTTAAGTCATATATATATATATACAGGTGTGTATATAAGACATTCTTTTATAGGCTTTTGACAGCATTCTCACTTACAAGAGTCATTGACATCATTTTTATGTTATATTACATGTTTGCAGCTGCAAAACAGACAAGGGCTTCAGGACTTGAGTCAAGCAATGTGTGTTCTTTCCAATCTCTGGGTGGTAAAAGTCCATATCCAGTTAGTAGTTTGCAATATGCATTTTGTTTTGTGTTATGAAAATAAGAGTTGAGAGGGTCAGATAGATTAGGGTCAGTCCATGAATGACCCTGATGTCTTTAAAAGAACTGTATATACATTAAATATGTTTGAAAGTTGGATTCTGTTATTTAATTATGAACATTTTCTAATATTAAATGGTTGAGCTTTAGGTTCCCTTAAATCTGAATTTGGCATAGAAAGACTTCAATCAAATTCATCAGATTGTCTGTAGCATTCTTCCAAGCAATACTGTAATTTCATGCATCTAACCCATACATTGTATCTATTCTACCAGTTGGACACAACCTATGCTCCTGTGTGTCGTTGCTGTGTGTTATTCATTATTCAGAGGCGAATGTTATACATATGTGCTTGTCATTTGCGTTGGAGCAGTGTTTGAGGTCAGGGGTTCAAGTCCTGGTCACGGCAGAAACTTTTCGGTTGTCTCTGCTCCAAGCACCCCAGTCGACTCAGCAGTGAATGAGTATATCGGGTGTTAACTCGGTGGAAGGAACGGCGACAAGGGAAAGACTGCCAATACGCCCTCATTCAGCCGTTGCCGTGTAAACCCGAAGGTGCTAACCCTTCGGTTCTCTTATGGGCGCTGAGCCAATGGAGTATGCCCTTTTGTTATTTGTGTGAAGATATGGAAGGTACTTGTGGTGTAGCCAGTGGCGGCTCCAGGATTTGGCAAGTGGGGGGGGGGGGCGTTGGGGTGGCAACTTCTAATCATGGGGGGCCAACCATTTGTTGTTAGGTATGTGGTATTAAGTATAGGGTCCCAACAGGGGGGCACTGGGAGGGCCAGGCACTCAATAGGGGGGCACGGGCCCCCTCTGTGGAGCCGCCACTGGGTGTAGCCAGCAGGTTTAAGTTTTTCGGGCACAGAGTCAATGATTCATTGCTTTAGGAAACAATGTTGTGTTCGTTAGTTAATAGATTCGACGCCAGTTGTGACCGAGTTGGTTCATAGCACATCGTACAGTGGCTTCGAGCAGATCATAACCAGCAGCATTGGGGCTTCTGAGACCGGTTGGCGTCAGATAGCGATGATGTTCCGTCTGACGCAGTCGGCGATCGTGATGGCTGGCCTGGGAACCGCCGTGGCGCTGCATATCAAAGAACTGACTCTCAAGTATTTTGAAGATCATTTTGCAAACTGGATTGTGACTCAGGGTGGATGGGTGAGTTCATTTGGTCAATTAGGGTTCTTGCACTTAAGCAGAATCTGTTTTCGTTTCAGATTTTTTTACGTCATCATCTTTAACCTTTTGTGTATAATGTCATCTCTAAAGATAGTTTTCTGCCATTCTTTCCTGTTCGTTGCTCTGTGACTCAGATCCTGTAAACTGCTTCCACGCCATACTTCAATATCATCACACCATTCCTTGTGTGGTCTTCCTTTTCTCTTTTTAACATAATTGTCATTATTATCAGCATGGTTTATGAAATCACAACTAAGCAAATGTTCCCTTGAATTTCTCAAAGGCTAAGAAAGTTGCTAATATGAAAGTAAATCATGAATCTAAATGATAAAAATTCTCTATTTAAGGGAATTGTTAAAGGGAACATTTGGAGCGATGCTATGCAGTGTTGTGTAGAAGTGGATTGATATTAATGGAGAAACATTGCTAGATTATCTCATATTTGCAAAGACCTCCTTTGCGAACTGAGCTCGACATTTTCCTGTTCATGGCCAGTAATGTTCTGTTTCTTACTGTGTACTGTGCTAACAACGTCTGGAAAATCTGATTTTCGTCTCCTGCTGCTTTAGGAATCGATGGTCGATGACGCGAACGCTGAACTCGACTCAGAGTTAGATTGATACATCTTTGTCAAGGACATTTAAACAGATAGCAGATATTCATGTGGCTTTTCTGAAATCTGGATATTGTTCATTGATGAGTACCTAGACAGTTGGAATTCTTTGCTTGATGCACGCCTGGATCAAAGTGAATCTTCCAGAAAGTCAGATTTAATTCAATTCTTATGCTGTATAACTCTGTCAAAATGGAAATTGCATTTAAAGTGAATATTTCAGATTTAATTGTAAAAATTTATTAAATTTAGTGTTATGCATATAGGAACTATGCTGAATTTTGTGCCGACCCAATAAAGGATATGACTTGGAATCTAATTTTTGGCATTTGTTGTACAAGCTGGTAAGTACTGTTGTACCAGTGCAACAAGTTCAATCATTTCGTCAGAGATAATTTATTGAAGTTACTTGATCTCACACAGGTCTACCTATCAGAGAAATATCTGTGAATATTTTTGGCTAATTTTTAAATATTTGCTTTTTGAACATATCAGTTTGTGCAGTAAATCCAAAATTTGGCTTCATTATCACATCTTTGATGCTTATTGCATATGGCAAGCCATCAAGGGGCTGAAATTCTCCCTATTCTATTCTGGAATTACCGTACATACCAGCATTTAGAAAGCCATGCGGCATTTTAATTGTTGTCTGGAATGATAAACGCACACCTTTGAGTTGACGTGGGATTACCCCTATGGTTTAATGTTGTGCTTATTAATTCATGGGCACAAAGTTAGCAGAGTGGTAACAACACTGGATGATAGAGCAGAAGGTCGCAGATTCAATACCCGTAGGAGCCCGAAGGTCAACTCTGCTTTACTCTCTAGAGGGCAGTGGTAAAAATGAGAAGCTGCGAGGTAAAATGTGGGTCTGGAGGAAGTAATGGCAACCTACCCCAAATTAATGGCTTATACCACCTATGTCCCTGATTTACTTAGACCGGAGATAAGCATCAGAACCCAACACTCAAACTCGATTACGGACCTACCTTTACCTTATTAATTCAATTTACAGCCAAATAATTGACTGGTTTTCATCTGTCTGTGGTTTGTTTATAGGGAGAATTGGATGTCTTAAATTTTCAATTTTGCTTTGAACATCATCTGTTATTTGCCAGATGAAAACCTTTGAAGTTTCATTAACTAAAAACTGCATTTTGAATATTTTTGCCCTGTTTAGACTGAGTAAGGCAATCTGAGCTGATGATGAGCTGTATGAAACATTGTTATCGTCTTAGTAGTTTGCATTAAATGGTTTGACAGCTGCATACAGTAGAACATCTATTGTGATTCATTATGATTTGATGCTTTTATAGAGGCAATAAAACAAGACATAGGCAATAAAGTACACTGTATGCCCTGGGTTTGATGCCTAAGTACAGATGTTTGAGATATTGCGATGCAGCGTATCAGCGCCTTGTTGTTTAGCTTTTGTCTGTTAAGCAACCACTAAACCAGAATTGCCTCCGAGTAGAAATCAAATAGAATTATAAGGTTATTTTAGAATGTGTGATTAAGAGTTAAGATGCGTGCTGTGGTTTACAATTTCTTTCAGTGTTGAGTTGTGATGTTCTAATTGAAGTTTGATTGACATTTAATGTTCAGGTGAAGAAGCTGTTTGGTGTTTCTTTTTTTTCTGTCATCTGAGTCCACTGTTGTGCAGTTTTTAAGTTCAGTATTTTAAACTATTTTTGCACGATCTCAGTTGTTTCTTTAATGTTCAATTTGTTACAATTTCTGCACCTAATTTACGATATTGGCATTTTCAACTCGTATATGAATGTAATTTTTTTTTCAATTTACATAAAATTTGCTGTTTTTATTGGTACTTTTTTATCTGAAGTTGTATGTTTTTCATTAAGGTTATTTATTATTCGTACTAGTTAAATCGCCATCGACTGTCTTACTGGTTTCATGAACTGAGCAGTGTGATATATCCAGCATTCAGTTATGCTGTATTATTTGCTAGGTAGAATCTACTGCATTGTTGTTATCTGTATTTTGAGACCTGGAAATATGCATTCAACAAATATTGCTAGTTAGGAACACAGCTTGTGTTAATAATTTTAGTGTACTATTGTATATTTACATGTGTGTCTGTTAGTAATTATATCTGTTATACATGTTTGGATTTATTGAAATTCGTGGCAATTTTAAGCTTTGGCTGTCAACATTATTATTATTATTATTATTAAAAGTTAAGATTTATGTGGTAACTTATCCAATAGCGGACTGCATGAACACATTACATTGTTAGTTATTAACATGAGACATGTAACTAGTCTGGAAAAACCATGCTATTGTTAAGGCCTAAAACATTAAAACTGTTCCACTAATTGATACCATAATACCATGGATCTAATGGGCTTGTAAACTGGTGGGAAACATCCTTGTATCATTGTATTGTAATTTGTGTTTGCCGAGCTTTCGTTGTAATAAAATATTCACTGCATATTTTACTTTCTGTGAACAGTGGTTCTGTTTGAAAGCTTAATGTTTAAGATGCACTGTATTGAAAAGTGTGGCTTTTGAGATACATTGAAGCTTAGGTTCGAGATTCATGTCATGATCTTAGAAATAATCTAGTGTTTGCTTGCAAGGAAATGAGTACTTTATGTAATGTTAGGGTTCTGTTTTTACATCTGGTGTTTATTATATAGATGTAATGTAGCAAATATTGGTGATCCTAATATCCAGAATTCAAATCTGGATTTTGATCACAGGTATTGTCTTTTTGCTAAAAATGTTCTTATTCAATTAAGCAGAAAATTTTTATTGCTTAATTGATTAATTTTGAATAATACATATAGCTTTTAGCTGATCTGCTTGCATTGCACCTCTACATATGTCTACTTTGCCATTTACAGTTATTTTAAAAACAAAATGATGATGCTTACTCAACTCTCCCTTAAATGCTTAACTGCAACATTGCTTTCATTACTTGCTATTGTTGTCTAAAAGGAAATAGAAATCTAGTAAGCTAAGTAGTATTCAAATAAATAAGTAACCAAAATACTAAAAAAATTATTCGAAAAATTAATCGATTAAAGACAATTTAATCAATTAAAAATTTTAACGATTAACGGATTAGTTGTGAATATCCGCAGCCCTAGTTTAATCCATTCTTTAGTATTTATTTATGTCACAGTTTCATCATGTTTATGTTTTCCAGCATACAATTTGTTACTGATTTGTTTGTTGTCCTGGTCTAATCTTGTCACTGGCATGACGTAGTAATAAGTTTTCCAGTTATTGTGCATTTTGGTGATTTTTTGGAAGCTGTTGTTTTATCTGGCTGGAGATTATAGAAATTTATGCATTTTGTAGTCAGACGCCTGTTACGGTGTAAGCTTAGTGTGGTACTTGGTGTGATTTGTTCTTTTGTTTTTGTTGGTTCAACCTCGCTTGAAGTGTTGAATGTCCACCAGCTAAGCATTTTCTAGAGAAGAAATTTCACTAAATCAAAAATTGTATTTACCATGACACCTAAGCTTTCCAGCATAGTCCAGATGAAAACTGATTTGCAGCCTTTGGTTTCATGGGACATTTTTCTTTGATTATGTCTTTAGTGGCCTTAACACCCGTGTGAATGCATTCATTTGTGACATTTTGTTGTTTTAAAGGGTAGTGAATCATTCTTGCATTTGTGTTTCGTAGTTGAAATTTGGCTTTCATATGTAAGGGAATTTTTAAAATTCGGTTGGTGAAATGTTATCTGCATGGTGCCATTTTGCACGTACGGTTTCACTGAAAGATGCGTAAAAATGTGTGTATATCCGTTTTGTAATTCATGGTGTTTCTATTACAACCCTGGTAGCTGTCTGTAGCTTTTATTATGTTTTACTTGTTAAATATGTTCCCTGAGTTGTTGGCTTTTCTAGTCGTCAGGCATCATTTATGTGCTTTGTGATAATTGGTTTTTGTGAATTTCCAGTATAAAATCTAGTCATGAGTATTCAAAGTATTGAACTATATTGTCTTTACTTAGGCCAGTACTAGGAAAGGTTTCATTGCTGTTGTTACAATGCCTGGTGTTTTCCTGTGTGTGTGGTTTTTAAACTTTACTATTCACGAATTGGTTATTTGTGCGTGTGGCTGTTAAAAGTCCTGCAACGAACAAAACCTTATATGATTGTGTGAAAAGCTTATGTATTTGTTGGCCTTCTTGTTTGATTTGAGCTAGATTGTAGGCACTCAGCACAAGCAGGCATAACAAGAGGAGAATGCTGAATGGAATTCTCTGTCATACATCTATAACTGATCATTCAGTGAGCAGCATATGTCTGGTGCCTTTTTTATCATAAGTGACAAAATGTATATCTGCTAGTATTTATGCTCTTTTGTGCTGTTGTCACTCATGTTTTACTAAATTTACCACATTTCATGCATTGTTGATTCAAATTTAATCAAATTTCCCATTGATTTTTTTTTAAAATTACCATTTCCTAAAGTGTGACATGCTTCAGTATATTTGATCGAAAAATATTGACAGTACATAAATGTAATTTGTGTGATCTTATGATGTTTAATATCTAATTCTGATCTAGTCTTAGACTTCTATAGTGCCGCTTCATAATGCACAGGAGCATCAGCCTATGGCACACCAAATCAAAAATCATAAAAGATCCAGGCACTTATTAGTAGAGACACTATCGGATGTTGTGTATTATTTTGTGAAAGTGCATTTTTTTATTCATTAAGCGAAGAGCAATCATAAAATCTATGTTAAAGTCTGTGTTTACTTGTATGTGTATTGCTTGATGTTGCATTTAACATGCACCTACTCAGTACACATTGTAAACATGTTGTAACCTGCTTTTGAAGTACGTGATTCAAACGTGCATCATCAGAGTGGTTTCAAAATGAATTTGACTTTTATGCCAGCTTATATTGTTTCCATTCTTTAACAATGTTAATATTATCTTAGTGTAAGCATTTTTGTTACGCTGCTGACATATAGCTGTTTTGCGAAATTGCAAAATAGTTTCCAGCCGTTCTGTTGCAATAAATCTGCCGAGATTTTGCAGAAATTGTAAACTGGCTATTTACAAATTATGATTGGTTTCTTTGCTGCTGAGTAATACTTGACCAAATGTTCATGTGATTTAAATTGTTACATTACAATATAATTGGTCTGTTTTGTGAATTAGATATTTGTCGAATTAAGCCCAGGAGGCCTAGTCTATAGCGACAGATGTTATACAGTATAATCCCGTTATAACAGAGACTTGAAGGGATCTGGCAAAAGCTGTTCATTATATCCGGAGTTGCTGCATGCTCAGATCACAGCCACAGGACAGTATTTACTATGCCACACCCCAACATACACACTTGTGGAGTTGTGGCATATGTTAGTATATTGTTCAATGTTCATGCAGTAATCCCACTTTACCTGACTATTTCAAGTCTATATATGGCCTGTAATTGGTTATCCCGACTACGTATCTGCACTAAATATTACTTGGCATGCGACACATCTTGTAGGCGGAGCCTGAATGTCCATTAAAACCGAACAAAACTACAGCTGAAAGCAGCTCTTGGGACCAAATTATTTGTCTGCTATAGGCAAAATTTCGTTATATGCGAGTCCGATATATTGAATGCATTTTCTGCACATTTGTATAAGCGCATGGTCAGGACCAGCTTGCCTCATCCGCTTTATCTGATATTCCGTTATAAATTAGTTCGTTATAATGGGATTGTACTATGTATATATACATTTTGTACTAAATCTGTGGTGTCATTCCATTCTAGATGACATGATCAATTGAATTTTGCTGTGTGTAATATTGTATACTGGTAACTGAACGCAGATTTTGTCTATCCTGCAGTTCCCTGCGATATTTGTTTGCCCTATGAAATATCAAAGTGTTTGTTACATACATCAGATTAATAGTTCTTGGTTGTTTGTAATTAAAATTTATGTTTTAAACGTTGCTGTCGTCAGAACTGCATTCCTGGTTCATCCAATCGTACCTTTTGTGATTTTATAGTTACCTTGCTTGTTATGAATATTTATGACGTTAGTCTAATGCATTTAGCTTTGATAGTATTTGTTTTGTATTATTATGGCATATTATTTTTGTTGTATGCTTATTTGCTTAAATCGTATGCATTTGAATGAGTGTTATCAGTTGTGTTTTCCCCCCAAGTGATAGACCTACACTGTAGTTGCAGATTTTCCGAAAATTTCTTTTTTTTCTTTTTTTTCTAGATTGAAAATTCCAACATTAAAGAAAAAAAGTAAAATTCTATTAAACTGGGTTGAACAAATGTTGTTAAGTTTGATAACGAGTTGAACGTTTTTGTAGATGTTCAAAATCTAGCGTTTCCGAACTTCAAACTGTCACTGAGAAATGCACAGCTGAAATTAATATTTCCGCAATTCAACTACAGTAGTGTTTTGTAAAGAATTCGAGCTAAATTAATGTTTGCGGATCAATAAATATGTTATTGTTGAGCTTGTCTTAGATTTATTTAAATATGTGGCAGACATGCATGCCGACATTGAAACATATCACGGTCTCAACCAGGAAGATCCTTTGAGATGATCTGGGGTCCGTACTCAAGTTGCAGGCTTTCATGGGGGCATTCAGGGCTAGGGTTGCTAGATACCTCCATGTCCAAAGGAGGACACCAGAGGCCACAAAGGAGGACAAAGCCGGACAGAGGAAGTAAGTTGTAAAATTCACAGAGCACACATTCAATGGCGCAGACAGGGTTGTCCCAGCGCCCGGGCCGAAAGGCATCGCTCTCTTGAAAACTCTTGGCTTACATCATCGATCGGATAAACAAAAAAATTTACAAGCAAAAAGTCAGTTTCGCTTCTTTGCCCATTGAGCATTGATCTTCTATGATAGTGTGCAATTGCCAATTACCTAGTAGACCGAAATTCAAGTCAGTAGATGATGAGAGCAAAGGGCTGGACATTTTCCCATTTCACACCAATGCCTGCCGGACGTAGAACACGAGGCGTGTTCTCCTTTTTCTTCCGCACGTCTGGCAAGTTGGCAACCCTACTCAGGACCCCTAGTCTTTTTATCTTTTTTTGAAGATCCAGTATCGGTATTTGAGATGTAGAATGAAGTTCAGAGCAGGGCTAGAAAAATCCTAGGTTTTTTAGAAACAACATTTAGATTTTAATGTCTGGGGTGTCAACACCCATCAACCATCAAAGTTGTAAATGTTGTAAATTTAGGCCTACAACTTTGTCAACCATTCTCTATATTCTTATCACATAATATTATGTGTTCTGCTGTCTGCAGAGAGTAAGAAAGTTTAAAAACATTTAAGATGAGTTTGTCATTTTTCGACTTAAAAAGTAAAAGGCCTAAAATCCTAAATTTGGATTTTTTAGGTTTTCAAGAAACCTATTTTTAAAACCACATTTGCAGCCATGGAGCCGAGGGACTTCTCCGGATACCCCACAATGCTGAATCGCGGATCGGTCAAATGGAGAATCTACCGAGAAGCCCAGAAGGTCCCTACCCCCAGAACTAACCGCTGGCTACAGAGGTTCCTTCAAGGCTTCGGCAAGTTCGGCGGCTAGTCTCCATTCACAACGGTTGCTATGGATATTGGCGACGACATTTATAAATAAATACATAACTACTTTGGTCGCCTACTGTTCGTGTCTCTTCCATGGCGAACAATGAGTAACTGCTTTGATCGTCCATTGTTCACATAAATGTTGACGGAACTTAACGCCTTTCCATTTGTAAAGTCTCAACTTCATTACAATATTATTGCGGATGGATTTGAAGTAGGCCAACCATCGATTGATACCCTTGGGTATTATAACTGGTGCTATAGAAGTGCATTATTATTATATTTTTATTATTTATTTTTTTAAAGTATTTAATAGTTTTTTTATTATTATTATTATTATTATTATTATTATTATTATTATTATTATTATTACTAGGTGACCTGTCAAAAATGACGGGGGAGATTGGCTGTTTTACCACCCGATTTTGCGCAAATGCAATAGCATTTTGCGCAATTAGTTGTCCTTAACTCGCCGCCTCTTCCTTCAACCGAGTTAACGCCCAATCGCAGGAATTTTCAGAAATTTGATAGTCAACGTAAGTGTAATGATTTGGCAGTGTCGAACGACATGCAGTGCTTGATTCTCTTGTTTGCTGTGCTGCTTTTGCACGCCAAGCAACAGAGCCTGCTACTCATTCTCACTTGATTGTCGGAAAGCTCGTGAACGCTGGACTTTTTTTTGGTTTGCACGGAGGGTTAGAAAGAGGAATAAGCAGGCTAAACAATGGTGCAAACCTCATCTTCTTAGCTCTTATATATCTTGAGATATAGCAAATTCAAAAAATAGGAAACTTTATGAGAATTCAAAACTTTCGCGAAATTCGCTGATAATACTTATGTTCAAACATTGGGGTCATCGAGTTAGAATTGATAGATCTTTACCAAATGTCAACCGATTTTCAAACGTTTTGGTTTATTTTGTTCCTCTGACATCCCTTTACAACTTTGCCGCTGACCAAAGTGGGGTTACCGCTGAAAATGTTTTGCTAGGGGGCTTTGAAATGTTTTTGGGGGAGAGGGTGATATTTTAGGCCGTAAAGTGGACTCTACCCCCACTTTTTGTTTTGCACGGACGGTTAGAAAGAGGAATTAAAAATCTAAACAATGGTGCAAAGTTATTACTGCAAACCCCATCTTTTTAACTCCTATATAGCCTGAGATATAGCAAATTTAAAACGTTACAGCAATAATTTCCGAAGAACGCTTTTCCAAAAATTAAATCCACAGTACGGTGACGGCTTCTGAAAATTTAATCCCCACTTGAATGGTTAAATTTAAAAAAACAGGTATTGAGGTAACGGGGGCAGGGCATTGGAAGAGGGAGTGGTGGTTTGGGAGGAGGAAAGTGGGTTGTACGGGTTTTCGGAGCAGCGTTGTGTAGGTTTAGGAACGGGGTTTGCGGCCGGTGGGGTAGGGCGGAGCGCTGATGGGTTGGGGCCGGGGCGATTGGGAAAGGGATGGTGAGAGGGAATGAGGGTTGGGAGAGGGATAGGGAGAGGAAAGGGAAACGGGGCTTTGGGGCCTGTGGAGTAGGGCGAGGCGGGTATGGGTTGGGGCCTGGGCGGGGATGTGTTTGGACCGGGGCGATTGAGAGAGGGATGGGGAGATGGAAGGGAGTTGGGATAGGGATGGGGAGAGGAAGGGGAACGTGGGTTTGGGGCCTGTTGGGTAGGGCGGGGCGGGATGACTTGGGGCCGGGGCGATTGGAAGAGGGATGGGGAGAGAGAAGGGGGAACGGGGATTTGAGCTGCAATTAAGACGCTTCGTTAAACGCTGCGTTGTTTATACAGTTTTGATTAAACAATTTCGTTGTTATGGCAACAGCGTCTTGCAAAATCTGCCGTGTATCGTGACCGACAGACAGATTCGCCGGACCGGACATCGAGAATTATATAAAAAGATTATTATTGGCTGCAGATTGGCGCTTAGTGTTAGCATTTGTGGTTTTATTTCTCGACTTAAAGTAAAAAACCTGAAACCTAAATTTGGGCTGTCTCGGGGGTTTTAGGTCTAAAAAAACATAGTTTGTTTGACCACATTTCCCAGCCCTGGATCAGAGGCATTCCGTCCTGAGACCCCACAACAGGGATTATTTAGTGGGAAACGTTTGGGAACGGCGTTCCCATTGTTATACTATACTACGGTATCTGAACGATTGGGAGCGTTCCCAGTGTTACCATTTTACCAAAATTAGCCACTGCCACACAATGCTGAATTGCGGGTCGGTTAAATGGGGAAGTCGATCGAGACACACCTAGAAGGTCCCCGCCCGAGGCAACAACGAAGTCCGTCGGGTTTGCAACCGCTGACTGGTTTCAAGTTACTGTAGTTTGCATTGTAGATTGCACCACGTTGCGGGTTCGGAGGCAGCAGAAGTCGGTTCAAGGCTTCGGTCGGCTGTTCTCCATTCAACGCTTTTCGACCGAAACGGACCCAGTGATAAAGACTACCTCTGGTCAAACTAGTCTGCCTGTTGGCTAGCGTCCATATCTTGCATGGTTTATACCATGAAAATCAATTGGCTTGACAACGGTTGTCATGGATATTGGCGACGACATTAACGAATACATAAACTGCTTTTGTCGCCTACTGTTTGTGGCTTTGCAATGGCGATCAATGCGTAACTGCTTTGATCGTTCACACATTTCAGAGGCGGGAGGTAGGCTACATATGTCGCCGGGCGCCGAGGTAGGGGCGCCAAAATCGGGTTTAACTTTAAGGTAGCAAAAAAGCAAAAAAAGAAGCAAACGAAAAGCATCAATATAGTTGTATAGGCCGTCCGCGCTCACATAACTAACTTAACCAAGCGAGGTGACGATCTTTTTTGCTTGTCAGGATTTTCGGAAAGTTGAGATGGCAGCCAAGCATCGAATCCCCCGGTCACCTCCCTCGCCAAATTGTAATCTCCTTGGGTCTAATGAATCTAGATCAGAGGTGGTCAACCATTTGCTAAAAGCGGGACATTATAAATTCTGATGAGCGTGCGGAGGTCAGCATTGTTTGGTTTCTTTTGCACATCATGGTTTTCAACAGTAATAGGAACTAGGCCTACAGTCACTGCGGTCACGTAACGGTAGTGGCGACCAGTGGCGGTTCCAGGATTCCAGGATGGGGGGGGGGTTGAAATGAATTCATAGGAAGTTGGCGGGGGATGAAAATAGAAGGAAAAATCAATAAGGGAATTTTATAATTTTACTACACTTTTACCGCGAAAAATAGGTTGACAAGCAAAAAAAGTCATTCGCAGTTGTTCCCAACTTCCCGTTGTTTAATAACTAGACTTTTACCCAAAAATAGGTTTCACAAGCCAAAAAGTAAGTCCGGAAGTCCGGTGGGGGATGCATCCCCACTCATCCCCCACGTGGAACCGCCACTGGTGGCGACTAGTAACAGTTACAATTAAACAGCAGTTTCAAGTAACCTACTATTTTACTAAATTAAGCACAAGAAATAAAAGTCCCACTCATAACTCAATACTGTATGCAGAATAGAACCAATAAAATGTATCTGGGAAGATGACCCGAGGGCCGCCAATCAGGGAGTCATTGGGGGCAGAGGGCCTTTGCCACACACATGATTTTTACGGTAAAAATGTTTCGCATATATTTTAAAAATTCATTGTGGTATCATTTGTTTATATAATTTTATTCCAATCACTGGTAGGGCCTATGCACTACGTAGTATCGCATATAGCATGTACTATGGACAAAACCAATTTGTATACTGCATAGGTAGTTTTAAGAATACTGCCTGCCTTGCACTCGAAAATCTTCCCTCTGGAGTACAATGAAATGAAATGGAGTACGGTGAAACACTGGACATTGACACCTCTTGAAAATATGGGACAACCCCCCAACGCCAATTCCTGGGAAAATGCCTGCTCATTGCATCTTTTCCCATCATTATTCTTCACGGTATTTCTTTTACACTTTTTCCATCTTCATCTATGCCTGAAAAACTGGAATGTCTGCATCTCTTTATCTTTTCCCATCTTTATCTTGTTCATAAAACAAGATAATTTATTCAATAACATAATGTCAGTGAGGTCAATGCATTTCGATGCAATCATACACTGTACAGTACCTAGATTTCTATAGGCCTTTTTAGCTGCGTCTGCACATCGTCTAGATGGCTTAAACTGTGTGATGACCCCTAGATTATTTTCATGCGTTTTAACGTTTTTATTCCCTTCCCACGTAACTCAAACTCATGATCCGCTTCCTTCCTCCCATTTTGCACCATAGAACACTTTCTATACGCCCATATTTGAAAGCATTTGTCAAGCCTCTGGCCATCGAGATAGTCTATTTAGACCCTCTTGTAAAATCTTTGGCTCTGGTTCAATACCACTCTGTCCACGAAGTTTTGTGTCATCCGCAAATTTTGAAATTATCAATATCATCAATGTCAGTGATATATACCAAAAACAATAGAGGTCCCAACACCGAACCCTGTACCCTGTGGCACTCAATATAACCTCAGAGGCTCAGCACAATCTGAACCTCGTATGCCCACTCTCTCTCTTCTGATGCGAATTTTTTATCCAACTCTATATTCAGTCCATTGCCAAAGCCCTTCTGCCAGGGGCGTAGTGACGGGGGGCATATCGGGGTATATATACCTCCAAATCAGTCTACCTTAAAGTTTTATGTGATTTACATGTGGTTATGTGGTTTATATGGCTTATGCGGTTTATAGTTAAGATTTATACCCATCCAAAATATTTATACCCTCTCAAATCAAATTCCTGGCTACGCCCCTGCCTTCTGCATTCTCTTAGATGATGACCTCCTAGCAGAGACCGGCTGACCTAGCTACTTGTTTAATCAAGATGTTTAAGTAGACAATGCCATAGACTCGAGTGTCTACACAAGTTTTTCGGGTCTGGAATCTTGTAACAATCTTACTGGTGCATATGACTGCGCTGAATAGAGGCGACAGACTGGTTCCGATATGGTTAATTTCGCAGACTATAGAACATTTTTATTAATTTATTATCTAGTCATATTATTACTATAATAATTATTAGTATGGTATGGCAGGAGGTCACCAAACTACGGTCCGCGGACCACGTCCGGCCCGAGGTGAGTTTATCCGGCCCATCATCTAAGCTAACTTTTGATAAAACTAGGTGCTATGTCAATGTCTTCTTGCTAAAATCGCCTTTCTGATAACCTTTTAGTTAAATAAATGTTGCTTCTCTGAACTTCTCTCTTTTTGTGTGTATTGTTCTATACGTCACCCGGCATGGCTAACGTGGAATGATAAACTTAGTTTTATTCAGTTCTGTTTATCCGGTCTGCAGTCAAATAAGTTTGGCCACCCACGTGCAAATGGAAACAGAACAAAAACATGGTTATCATTGTAACAGCACGACGCAGTCGAGCTGGTCTTTATTCAGCAACGACCTAAATTAGGAATATCAGCATTTAACTGACTGCACGGTTATGAATAGGCCTCAAATGGCACACTGTACAGAAATTGGGTATAACACTGAACATTAAAATTTTGAATTAGGCCTACTTTAGAATAACTTTAGGCCTACATCAACCTACGCGACATTCACGCATAAGACTAAAGCCAAGTTAACTTTTGTCAAAACGAAAGCGCACAGCGATGCTATTTAATAGATGAAAGATCAGAATATAATAATAATAATAATAATAATCATCATCATCAACAACATCATGATCATCATCGCGACATCGCCATCATCATCACTACATTCATTTGCAAGTTGCGCAATTGTCAGAGGCGTCACTAGAGGTGGCATCCACCTCCCCCTCCAAAAGAAAGAAAATACACCAGGGACCTTCTCGAGTACTCCTGTAGGCTACCATCTTATACATACAAATGGCATCGCTTAGCCTATTCGATTCAAACACCAAACATGTTAGTGTCACACACCCTTGTAATGTGTCACCCTTTGCGGTCCACGACCCTTAACGACACCAGTGACTATGGCACGAACGCCAGACTAAGAACGGATAATGCATGGAACAGTAATAACTCGATCAGACAAAAGCGTAGACTACGTTATAACAGTTATTTTAACGGATTTTCTTGGAATTTGTCTTTTCGTAACAAAGTACCGAAGCACGCTTAAGCGCGTAATCTGCTCCACGCGTCACGGAAACGAGGAATGTCTTGAGAAATTCTCTGTCACATGTGACCGCATTCAGCTGTCAGCAGCAAGACAAGTATTCAACTCCAAGAAAGAATAAGATTTGACGAAGATGCAACGTGAAACTTCCATCATCTCGCCTAACTTGGTCTGATATGAATGACAGTGCGGTATTTGCAGAGGGAAAGAAGAAACTGCTTGCGGAATTGTCAACTCTTTAAGCAGCAATGGGTAATGGGGAATTGGAGAAATTGAAATCTTCCCCATCCCTTCTTCTACTGGCCTGACTCTTGGTAAGGACCCGGATCAGCCTATCTATGAAATATCATATCATCGACCGCCAAACAGTCTTGTATTCGACTGACCAGTGGGTGCATTGTATTGTAGACCCATAGATAACTAGTTCACAAATGCCCGAATCTGAATTTTCAAAAGTATTAATCAATCCTTTTCCTGCTGACTTCAAAATTTACCCAGTGATAGCAGAGATGTCCACGGGTCCATTCTTATAACCTAATCCCTCAAATCTTCAACCAAACCCATTCAGGCAATAAGGTTACTTGACCCAACCCACCCTGACACACTGAAATTTCTTAAGCCATGACTATGGTATAACCTATTTTCTGACCCAACCTAACCCAACCCAACATAAATACAGTAAAGTCTGACCCAACCCAACCCATGGGTTGACCCAACCCATGGCCATCTCTGAGTGATAGTGGCACCACAGAAGTTTATTGAATGATTTGATTGATTGTCCGATGCACGGTTCGTGATCAGAGGCACACCGAACAACAACTCTTTTTCATGCTCAGTGAACACGCGTCCAAGATGGAATGAGCGTCGAACGAACCACGACTTGACTAGACCATGTGGGAAGACAGCCAGAGACTCAATCCAGCGACAATACGTGAATACCATTAAGACTTCCCACGTCATGGAAGAAATTGTAACGACGACACGCAGCAGTGCGTCACCCGTTTACGACTGGATCGAGAGCTGGTGGACTTGAATTAATAACGACGAGGTAACCAACGTTCCCGGATCAGTCAGTCCTCCGCCAACTGGATCCGACTCGCAGACGGATTCATCGGATCCGTGGCCGTGCTGCTGTAGCAGGAGTCGTCCAGGTTGCTCATCTGCAGTTTCGTCTTTTCGCTGACGTCGTCACGCGACGCCCGTCGCTGTTTCTCCTTGACGGGATAGTCACGATGACGTCGACGCCGATATACGACGAAGACCGTGACGACGACTACCACTGACGTCACAAGGACGCCGAGGATGACGGCGGTGACGACGACCGGGTCCCGAAACGTCGACTGTGCCTCGGCGTCGGTGGCTCCTGCTCCGCCCGCCGATCGCTCGCTCGAGTACCCTTCGTCTGCCGCCTTAGGCGCCGTCGGCGATCCAGGCGGACTTGTCCCTTCCCTGACGGACGTCACCGCCGACGACGACTGCACAGACGAGGTACCCGGTAACTTCCAGTACCCGTCTACCTCGTCCACATCGTCAGTCTCCCTGGTAACGGTTTCGAGGATCTCTTCGTCCGTCTTCGTCGTTGTATCTATACTTCTCGGGAGATGTTCCGAGGTCGGCGCCGACGTCGACGTCAGAGAAGCGCTCTCCTCACCCGTTCCCCGATCGGTCGTCACCGCGTCCAAGTCCATCGGCGGTGAAGAGGTAAAAGCACCCATCGTCGACTGACGGGGCCGTCTGGACGGGGTCATTGGAAACTCAAGGTCACCAAGGTCAGCTAACTCCTCGGCGGACGTGACGACCTGCACGTACGTATACGTGATGCTCGTCCGCAGCAGATTCGTCGCGTTGCACGAAAACCAACCGGACTGGTGAGGTTTGATTTGATGGATCGAGAAGACGGCGATCGTCTTCGTCTGCGTTCGATCGTCCGGCGGGGTTATGCTGAGGACGTCGCCGAAGGGGGCCCGCCAAACGATCGCCGGGGCGGGGTCCGACTGGGCCGCGCAGCTGAGCGTTACGACGTCGCCCTCCATCCGGCTTTGGCTCGGCGTTATGCGGGTGATCGTTGCCGGCGTGCAGACGTAGTCGGCGGGATCCAGGTCGAGCATCGGGACCCCCTCTTGAGGGCTGGAACAGTTCATGGGACCGTCGACGCTGCGCATGTTTGTCGCCAGCCACCGGCGAAACCATTGCATCTCGCAGTTGCAGTGCCACGGATTCTGAGACAGACGGAGAGTCGTGATGGAGTTCAGAAGACTCGACGCGTTCTCGGGTATCACCTGAAGACGGTTTCCGCTCAGGTCCAGACTGTCCAGGTGAACCATGGTGCTTAGATTGGCCCAGTTTATGGACGCTATTTCACAGTGCGAGAAATTCAAGCTTTCCAGACTGTTCATCTGTGGACCAAACTTGTCGGGTATACGGACAAACCGATTGCGACTGAAGTCGACAAACCTAAGATTCTGCATGTGAAGAAACAGATCCGGCCGGAAGCTGGTCAGCAGGTTTCCACTGAGATCCAGACGTTCCAGAAGCGGCAGACTGGTGAAGAAGCTATCGTCAAGACTCTCCAGTCGGACGTCGCGAAGTATAAACTCTCGACAGCTCCGAGCAAGATCATCGCTGCCTCGCTGAAGCGTAAAAGACGTCAGGTTGTTCCCGCTGAGATCGACGCGACCTGCCTTGGTGTTGCCAAGGAAGCTCACATCGCTAACCCCCGAATTTGCCAACAACAACGTGGTAAGATTAGCGCCGGCGAATGTATCGCTGGCAATCGTCAACGGGTTTCGATTGTTCGAAACGCTCAGTGTTCGTATGTACTGCTCCAGCGGAATGAGAAACTGTCTGCCGAGCGAAAACAGTCGGTTACCGTCCAAATTCAGCGTCTGTATCGCCTTGACCGATCTGAACAGATCGTTCGGGATCTCTTGTAGCTCGTTTTCGCTCAAGTCGAGCTCCGTCAGGTTCACGCTGCGAAAGACGTATTCGGGAAGCGTCTGTATACCGCTGCCGCTCAAGTTCAAGACCCTGAGGTGCGTAAGTCCAAAAAGCGTCGACGGGTTCACGACCCGAATGGGGTTCCGCGAAAGGTCGAGCGTCTCGAGCTGCTGAAGGTTCCGGAAGACCCTGCTGTCCAGTCGATCCAGACGACATCCGTCCAGCCGGAGGACGCGCAGCTTGGACGACGCCGGGAAGCTGGATCGGTTGACGAATCCGATGGTATTTTCACCCATATCCAGTTCCGTCGCGTTCGCCGGAAGTTCGGAGACGACCGACGTCAGACCGCGCCCTCGACAGTCGACGATCGTGCCTACCCCCTCCGCCCTTGGCCGACAATTGCAGGGGTGTGGACAACCGGAAGCCAGCGCCGTTGCCATGAGAACCGCGACGACGACGACGACGAACGCGGCGTATCCATGACTACGCGTCGTCATCGTGGGATGTTTCGAGAACCTTGGTCGCTGTGGTGATAGTCATACAGTGACGTTTCACTTAGAGGCGACGCTACAATACGAAAATTGCATTCATCAAAATCTACACCCGTCGATTAATTATTATATATAACCCAATGCTCGTTCTAACTTTAGAATTGACTTGGAAATAGATTAAAGTGTTCTTTAATGGTAAAGTTGATGATGATGATGATGATGATGATGATGATAATAATAATAATAATAATAATAATAATAATAATAATAATAATAATAATAATAATAATAACTGGGCTATAAGTGGTTTAGTAGGATTTCTCCTGTGTTGCAAACCACTGTCACTCGTACAGCCCTCTATCCCAAAATTATCACGATTGCAACTCGGGTACTTTAACTCTTGCGCCTATATTCACATTATAAACTATCTTTATACACTGCATACTAAATACATGATCGTTTTAACCGTGACGAATGATTATTTCTTTAAAGGAGAAGTAGGCAAAACGAAAGCGCAATTTAAACAACCAATAATTAATTATTATTCACTTGTGGTTTCAGATCGCTTGTTATGTCGTCAGTAAACATCAATTGAACGTAAACTTGGTATAAAATTCAAGAACTGTTTCTAGAGAAAATAAAGTTTCGTTAGCAGGGGCGGCGCCAGACGTTTGAGAGTGGGGGGTTAGGGTTAGGGTTGCCAGACGTCCTCCAAAAGGAGGACATGTCCTCCTTTTTAGGTCCGTGTCCTCCGTCCTCCCGGCAAAGCTAAAAATTGTAAAATGTCCTCCTTTTTGAGCTTTTGTATGCTATCAATTTTCGTTCTCGCGGTATTGACGAATTTCATACGTTTTAGTCCGTTATCTCAGTTTACCCAATCATCGATATTAAAATAGCGTTTTAATAATATCAATATCGATTGTCCAAAGTCCCAAAATACTCGACTCTCGTCATTCTATCTCTAGTGTCTATGCAATAGTCTATGGTCATTGGTCAAAGTGTTAATTTCATTTCCAGTAGCAAACGCAGAGACTGTAAACAGTAAACGGCTAGTCATCATCAGTCATACAACTCGATGACCTGGGGCCGTACATAAATTACGTAACGCGATTTTGGCACTTTTTTGACCCCCCTACGTAACACGACGTAACAAAACGTCAGACCCCTAAAATATTACGTAACAACAGGCCGACCCCACATTTTCGTCCCCCAAAAAGTCTTGACAAGCAAAAAAGTTCATATCCTTGTATTTTTCCTCTCGATAAACCCTGACAAGCAAAAAAGAGGTCTTCCTTGTTTTTTTCCTCTTCAAAATCTCTGACAAGCCAAAAACGGTCACTTAATTTTTTTGCGTTACGTAACATTTCCAGACTTCCCCCCCCCGCTCCCGTTGTCACACTTCGTAACAAATGGCCGGACCCCCTCTAACCGCGTTACGTAATTTATGGACGACCACTACACAGCTGGTTTCATGTATACAATGTCCTCCTCTGTCCTCCTTTTCGTCTGGCTCTGTCCTCCTTTGGCTACCCATGCATCTGGCAACCCTAGTTAGGGTTAACCCTAGGGTTAGGGTTAGGGATAACCCTAAAATAACCCCCAAATTTAAATAATATCAGAAATACCCCTGCTTTCTCCCATTCCCTCGCGTTACACACTTCCCTTCCCGGCCGCGTCTAGCGCGGCCTCCCTTGGAATGGGGGTCCGGGAATTTCTGACCCGGAAAAAAATTTTGAAATAGTAGATGCTCGTACGTGTGTTTTAGAGCATTTTGGACACAAAAGCACAGGTCTGGTATCAATAGGTTCCATGTCTGTAATTTCTTATACTTAAGTCAATTTCAAATTATTCTGCTTCAATTTGTGCGCGTTAAGTCAAAAATTACTTGTCTTTGGCCCATACTAGTGTCAATGCTACTAAGAGTAAGAGTCACGTGGCAGATCAATCAAACAATCAAATCTTGAAATCTTGTTTTAAATCGCTGTAAATCTATTTAGTGTCACAACTCACAAGTGGCAAAAGGCGACAAAAAGTAGACAGCAGGCAAATAAATTGCTGATGAAAACTTCAAACCACTGTTACTAATTAAAAAGCAGTAGGCTAGTTAAGCCATAGCAATTAACAGACATCCAATACTATCAATCATGGTTCAGTTATAGGTCTTGTACAATTGCTGGTTCACCGACATTTGCGCGCCGACATTAGCCCGTATTTCGATGAAGCTCAAATTGCGCCATAAATTACAGTATAAGTCATCCGTGCTTTAGTAACTATAGTCTTAATCATAACCCAAAGTCAAACCCTCGCTCTAACCCTAACCCTAACTCCAATAATATCAACTAACGTAATATCGCGCAAATGTCGGTCGCGCATTTGACGGGTCACCCAAGTGCTTCTGGTCTCAAATATATAACACTACATTTAGTAGAACTTTGCTCGCCTATCCGGTCGTTCAGCAAAGGTGTTTATGAGCTTTTCAATATCCAATGTACAGTACGATTCTTGTGAACAAACAAACGTTTAAGCCCGCAACGCCATCCTGTAGATATATACAGTTGAGAACGCTTGATACTTAGACTAGTAGAACCGATCCTCAATCATCCCCTACCCCCCTTCCCTCACCAAAAATTTCTCTGCATTTTTGCACAAATCTCACGGGTGGCCCGATGGAAAGTGGGGGGGGGGGATTCAAACCCCCCAAGCCCCCCGTGGCCCCGCCACTGTTCGTTAGGAACGAATCAAAATATAATAATATAGGACATTATGCTTATGATCTCACTTCCTCCTCCTCCTCCTCCTCCTCCTCCTCCTCCTCCTACCACCACCACTACTACTACTACTATTACTACTACTACTACTACTACTACTACTACTACTACTACTACTACTACTACTACTACTACTACTACTACCACTACTACTACTACTACTACAACAACTACTACTACTACTACTACTAGTCTACTACTACTACTACTACTGCTACTACTACTACTACTACTACTACTACTACTACTACTACTATACTACTACTACCACCACTACTACTACTACTACTACTACTACTACTACTACTACTACTACTACTACTACTACTTACTACTTCCCGGTCATTGGCCCTCTACCAAGCCTACTTGTCGGCGTTTGTAGTTCCTTGTTTACTCATCACTTTCATCTATTCGTGTTCTTGAATCATCTCCAACAGCGATGTTGATACATGCATTTATTTATAATTACCCTTTTCACTCACCTGCATCGTTGTCGTCGTAAATATCGCAAGTAAGTAAGTAAAATCTCGCGAATTTCTATAGCGCTTCCCGAGCAGGTACAGCAGTGGCTGCTAATTCCTATAGGCGCTTAGATGCGACACAGAGTTCGACTTCTAATCGAGTCTCAATTTCTTTTTTAACTTGTTCCCTGATCCTGAACGTTGTCAGTTCTAGCCAAATCAACGAACGAGAGAGTACGACTGTTAACTTCGGCTGCAGTTTCGGCAGCTCAAGCTCCCACAACTCGGTAATTTACGCTATGCGTAGCAGGCATGTAGGCATCGCGAGGTTGTACTTTGTAGAGGCGTCGTTATAATACAGTAGGCTAATTGTCCAGGGTGGGTGACTTTTATGACGCAGAAGGCAGCGAACTTCCTACTGATTTCATTGGCTATAAAATTGATGGCGCATGTCATAAAATTCTCGGCTAAACACTGGAAAACCCCTTCAAACTGAACAAATTAAAATATCCACGCGTATTCTACGACGGCAGGACTATCTAACTAGGCCTATCTATAGATCGTCTCCCAGTGGTCTTTGTCTTTAATAATTTATTGTCGTACGTATTTTATGAAAGTTTTAAAATTTTATGTCGTACGTATTTTATGAAAGTTTTAAAATTTTATGTCGTACGTATTTTATGTTCACAGCAGCATCTCGTGGATGAGCAGAGTCAATGACAGTCGTTAGAATGGAAGATGTGCATCGCTTTCACAACCTCTTTGTGGCTCGCACTAAATCTACCGTTCGAGAAATTGAAACTGACCCACATTCGTCCCAAATGAGGTCATTTCTAGTGATAGTCAACGAGTCAATATTTGATTTTCATATGATTGACAGGCCTGAACGTTTAATTCATCCATTAATTCGTCAATTAATTCATCAATCAATTCTTCAATTAATTCACCAATTCATCAGTTCGTTCAACAATTCATTCAACAATTCATTCAATTCATCAATCGTTTTCTTCTTTTTTCTTTCTTTCATTCGTTCATTTATTCATTCATCCATTCTGGTGTTATTCAATTTATCCCGATATATCTTCCTACTTAAACAGCTCATAGTTCTTTTGTTTTGATTTTTTGTTATTTTGGAATACTTTATGAAGCTAGATAACGAATATTCATCTGTTTTTACATTGAAGTCTGAAATTCTAGTGGCGTCAACCTCAAAACAACTCAGTGCGTTAACAACACTTGCAAATCGGTGCACAAACAACAACAGCGACCCTCTGGCGACCAGTGCTTGAACAGCTTATATAAAGAAGTCACTCTCCCAGCGAATAACAGAACATGGTTTGTTGCATATATAATATGAACATCGGACTGAACTTTTTTCTTTGTCTGCTTTAAAAATAAATGAAATTGCTTTCTTCTATATTCAGATTTTCTTCACAGTCATATGCAGTGCAGCAGTGAGGGGCTGTCCATCAATTACGTCAACAAAATAAGGGAGGGGGTTTGAAAAAGTTTGACAGTTGTTGACAGGGGAGGGATCAAGAGAAGTTGACGTCAACAATTTCTTATTTTTACAAATGATAAAAAATAGGAAATTTCATGGAATATTATTTACTACAACGGGAAAAAAGCCTGACAAGCAAAAAAGGTCATCACCACCACATAATGACGCTTGAAAGCGGCTTGATGAACAAAAGAAAGGGAAGAAGGCTTCATCGCTGCAAAACTAATAACCTTCTAAACTTTTTAGAGGGACCCGTCACTGGTCTTAGTAGTGGGTCACAAGTTTTTGACATCATTATAGGGGGGGGGGTCACTGAAAGTTGACAGTTGTTGACAAGGGAGAGGGGGTCAAAAATTGCCCAAAAATTGTTGACATGATTAATGGACAGCCCCTGATACGAGATAAATTGCTTCATTTAAAGTTATAAGAATAAAATGCAAAATTATCGCGATGGGCACTTGAGTAGACCCTACTCGTTAGCCAATTAGGCCCCCTATGTATTCAAAACAGGGAAGCATGGGGCACGTTTTGGGGGGGCACTGGGGAAACGAGATTACCTGTATATCTCATAATGTAAAAATGTGCAAGTTATCGCATAGTTTTTGTAGGATGGAAGATTGCTTCAACAAAGCAAAATTATTGTGATAAAATAGTTTGATGATCAATTTTTTGACTATTCTGTCACTTTGCTAGTTTTGTGCCTGAGTTTCTATTGCATCTTGCAGCATTTGCAAAAGTAGGACTACCACTTGGATCTCTTAAGACCTTTCAAATTTCCATCCGGGCGATCAATCAATCAATCAATCAATAAACTTCTATGGTGCCACTATCATAATGCCCAGGGCATCACGCTCCAAATCCAAATAGAATTAGAGTCAGGTCAATCCAGAAGATCAGTCAGAAAAGCGAGGGAGCAAATCTAAGGGGGATAAGCCAAGTCAAACAGGTATGTTCTAAGACCAGATCTGAAAGATGATAAATCGTTAGTTATACGAAGCAAGGTATCGCATTGGCAATGAATTCCAAAACTTAGGGCTACACACTGAGAAACAACTAGTGCCAATGACTGTGCGAGAATAAGGAACAACAAATGAAAGTCCTGCCGAATACCTAGTGGAGTGAGTATTAGGTCGAGGGACAAGTCGCATCTTAGGGTAATAGGGTTCATTATATAATATGGTTTGAAATACTAAAAAACTAATTTTATAATAAATTGCGTATTTGATAGGAAGCCAATGTAGGGACTGTCTAGCTGGAGTTATATGTTCGAAATCTGGCAGCTTTGGATATGACTTAACTAAGGAATTTTATACTCTCAGAAGTTTGCATATTTGAATTTGCGAAGCGATCAAATTATGTTGGGTGTTGCCAAGTATTTTTCGATTTATCTCCGTTATTCAAATGTCAAGACTAAAATGCTGTATTAGCTTTGCAAAAATCTAATCTCGCCAGTAACAAACATTACGTAACCAGACAAGGAATTTATGTAGATTCCTTTGCGATGTTGATGTCTGATATTCACATAAACCCATTCCCCGTTCACACTATCAAACGGTGGTTTCGATAACGCAGAGAGAGAGAGAGAGAGAGAGAGAGAGAGAGAGAGAGAGAGAGAGAGAGAGAGAGAGAGAGAGTCAGAGACAGAGACAGAGACAGAGAAATAGACAGACAGACACAGAGAAACAGAGAGAGAGACAGACAGTACAGAGAGACAGACAGAAAGAAACAGAGAGAGAGAGAGAGACAGACAGACAGACACAGAGAGAGAGAGAGACAGAGAGACAGAGAGACAGAGAGACAGAGAGAGACACACACACAGAGCGAGAGACAGAGAGAGAGACAGAAAGAGAGAGACAGATAGAGAGAGAGAGTGAGAGAGAGAGACAGACAGATAGAGAGAGAGAGACAGATAGATAGAGAGACAGATAAAGAGACACAGAGAGAGACAGAGACAGAGAGAGAGAGTCTAGACGCTACATTTTATATAGCAGCGATGCTACTAGCTAAGGCCTTGTAGCGCATCGTCTGGAAATCTCGCTGAGTCAGTTGACTACTTTTAGCATCGGTTGTTTGAATACCAGTCATGCTGACTTCATGGGGAAGTTCCAGCGAAACGATGATCGTGTGTGCGAGATTCATAACTTCAGATCTTCTCAGATACAACAACATTGATCGGTTCAACGCGTAGAAATGTTAGACTTCGGCCAGTGTTTATTCTAGGCCTTCTCTGGGGAGGAGGGAGGAATTCCTCCAATGTTGAATTTTCCCCCTCAAAAATGTTGACATTTTGGCAAGTAGTATGACCTCCCCAATGTCTGTCCCCCCCCCACAAAAAAATTTAAATTCCCCCAACGTCTAGGTGGCTAGAATAGTCACTGGACTTCGGCGCAACTACAACTGTAGATAAGATCCGAATGCTGAGATAATGATAAGCCATCTAAATTATGCAGCACTGCATGACTGGTTACGATTAGTCGATCACTATCGCAATATTATTTATGAATGGCGTGTCTAAAGAAGTGTTAACGAATCAAAACAGTACCTATGGACCGCGAGATAATAACTACGGAATGGTAATAAAAACCTATGTTTTTAGTACCAGCGCAGGGGGCACAAGAGTGCATAATGAAGCTATGACTCAAAAGCCTATTTGCCCATATAGTTGGCCGCAGGCAGCTAGTTTTGGCCACTGTGCTATCTGGGAAATGATAGTGGAATTATGAAATACAGAACTCTGTCAATTGATGGTTATGTACAGAATTGTCGGGACTGTATTATTTGCGGAATATATATAAAGTGCCCTACTTTATACTACTGATTAAAATTTCTTATTAGATTAATCGGAAATTTTTTATTCGATTAATTTCGATTAATAATTACATATAACTTTAGTTTATCTGCTTGCATTTGTAACTCTGCATTTGTCTTAATTTTGTTGTCAGCAGATTGCTTAAAAACAAAATGGAAATGCTTGCTCATCTCTCCCTTCTAATGTTTAATTGCAACATTGCTTTTATTACCGAGTACTCGCCATTGCTGTCTGAACGGAAATAGAAATCTTGTCAGCTAAGTAGTATTCAAGTAAATAAGTAACCAAATACTAAAAAAATTTAAATCGAAAAATTAATTGATTAATGCAAATTTAATCGATTAAATATTTTAACGATTAATCGATTAATTAATCGTAATCGTTAATATCCGCAGCCCGAGTATACTATAAGTTACTATAAACCACTCAACAACTCTGCATACTTAAACATATGTGCTGAAGATTGTACAAACAGCTATGAACTAGACCGCTCATAAACTTTACATAGTTCGATCAATCAATTTGTGAGAAACAAATCCCTACAATCAGCAATAACGATATCAAATAACTAATTACCTCGCGATTTGAGCTCTTATTTAACCACAATAAGGTTTTTTAAAAAAACTCACCGCAAATCAATGACAGTAGTGAACACACAGCAAGGAAGTCACAAACTCACGCCTCACACTACTACACTGTATATCCGTTTACGAATTAGCGCCAATTAAGCGCACGCAGATGAAAGTACCAAAACGAAACACTCTCACGATACAATACAACCGCAAACCGTTCACACGGTTCACACAACGACTGAGCGTCTAACTGTGGCGACCACTGTTTTATGTTTGATAGGCCCTATCAACTAATGCATATATATGCATGAAGTATGACGAATCGTACGTAGTGTGGCGCTCGAAAGCCTGTCGGAATGTCCCTACCCCTCTCTCTCTCCCTCTCCCCCGAATCGGAGGGTCAGGTAAATTGCCGTCTTCAGTCAGCGCCGGCAATTAATAAGCCGCTAAACACCGCGGCTTTTGCGCGGAGTTTTTGTCTGCGCCTCTGCGGGTCCCAGAACGATTTCCGAAGAACCGCTTCTGCCTCGTAATGTGTGCAGCGGTCGCAGGCTATTAGTGATAGGTCTCGATCATCTCGCCGGACTGACGAACTAGACTTAATATCGCGAAAGAATGTCAGGAACGACTGGTATTTTCGAGTGCTTTATACGGCGGCGTGTATCGCTTACCAACGCAGGTGCCGTCTTATCACTCTATCACTTAACTATATCGGTAAACATAACTGTGACGAAATAGGAAAATACAGGTCGTTCAATTCGCATCCCTCAAATTCATTTACGATCGAGTAAGGTAACTCTAAACAGGATATGACGTGGGTGGGCACCGCAAAGACGCCGGCTGTTTCCTGCGATACCTAACATTTGATCTCGGGGTCAGAAAAGCTCATTCAGCCCCCTGTCTGTCTGTCTGTTTGTCTATCTGTCTGTCTGTGTGTCTATCTGTTTGTCTGTGTGTGTCTGTCTGTATATCTGTCAGTGTGTCTGTGTGTGTCTGTCTGTCTATCTGTCTGTGTGTCTGTGTGTGTCTGTCTGTGTGTGTCTGTGTCTGTCTGTGTGTCTGTGTGTGTCTGTGTGTGTCTGTCTGTCTGTGTGTGTCTGTCTGTGTGTGTCTGTGTGTCTGTCTGTCTGTGTGTCTGTCTGCGTGTGTCTGTGTCTGTATGTCTGTGTGTCTGTGTGTGTCTGTCAGTGTGTGTGTGTCTGTCTGTGTGTGTCTGTGTGTCTGTTTGTATGTCTGTGTGTCTGTCTGTCTGTCTTGTCTGTCTGTCTGTCTGTCTGTCTGTCTGTCTGTCTGTCTGTCTGTCTGTCTGTATGTCTGTCTGTGATATGTTTGGCTTCTAATCGACACCGATTATAGCGTAGCGTTCTCTGCCTACGCTTTCTGGCATTGAAAAAGCTAGCGCAAACAGATAAAGGACGTGACTCAACAAGAATTTCCTTGTTTAAACCTAAGGGTAATACAGTAAAATGCACTTCACAACGGTCCTCCGAATAACATGCAAACAGCATAATTACTAGAATGTCAAACGATTAATCGTCCAATCTTCCGGTTAATCGCATTAATTCTAATTATTATCTGGCGATAACATTGACGTGTGACGGAGCTTCGAATCGACGCGCTTTAGCCTGTGCTATCGGTGACCGTTGACGTAACTGCGGGGGGAGGCACGTGGGCGGGCCCCATAATCTGACTGTTTGCGCAAAACCGTTAAGAATTTTTTTTGGGGGGGGGAGAACTCGGGGAGACGGCAGGAAAAGCAGAATACGAGAATGTGCTAATAACTACTTCGCCATGTTTTTATGTGCCCGCCTGTGAAACCTTGGCTACGCCACTGCGTCGGTGACTGGTCTTTGAATTTTTCTAGGCTATATCGGTGACTGTGGTGTAACTGTCGTCTCTAGTGGTCGTTTCAATCGAATCTCAAGAGAGATGCTTCACTTTTCAATTGATTATGATTATTGACACTCCTCGTCTACTGAAAGTCGTTCCCAGAACGGATTCGTCACCTTTGCATCGTTCGTCGTTCACACGTACATAAAGAATGACGCGCGCGCGCACACGCACGCACGCACGCACACGCATACTATAAGTCAATAAAATATTTCGCGTAGTCGTTACTGATCTAGTCTTCTGGTTGCATTTTAGCGTGGTGAGCTGATAAGAGCAGAACGCCTACGCCCTACAGTCGTCCACTGCAAGCCGAACTAGGCTACAACTGAGACTGCCCCACTGGCCATATATGGGCTCGGGAAATTTCAAGTTGCTCTTGAGGATAAATAAAAGGTGTACGTCTCGTCGGCCATGTGTGTACATACACTATTATACATACTTATACAGTATATACACATAAAAAAGGTAAAGGTAGTCCCATACTCGATTTTCGAGCGTTGGGGCCGGTGCTGATATCCGGTTACTAGGCAAGCGGCAACGCAGGTGGCTTGCGCCATTAATCTAGAGTAGGTTGCCTTTACTTTCTCTAGACCCACGTTTTACCCTTCGCAGCTTAACGCTGCTACCAATTTATCGACGCCTAAGCGATGAACGGCTTGGTTGGCCGCCGGCACCACGGCTAGAATCCGGGATGGTCACCCATCCAAGTACTAAACACATACATATACATATATATATATATACATATATACAGATAATACAGTTATATACACACATACACATATACACATAAATATAAGTATAATTGTATATATATGCAATTGGTCCGAAAAATGTCTACGTGGCCCCTATTCTGAAATCCTGGCGTAGCGAGGATGTTAGGTGACCGGGGATAAGATATACTAATGGCGCCACCAGGGTTATTTCTAGGATTATCAATTGGTGGGGGGTGCCGGTAAATTCTGGGGTCCCTTGCCAAAGAACTCTGACAAGCAAAAAAGTCACCCCATAGCTGAAATGGGGGGGGGGCGTTAGGGTGGTGTCGGTCTCAAATGGGGGGAGGGGTGTTGGGAGTGTTAGGGATGTGTAAGCACATCCCTGCCCTTAAGTAAATTCGTAATACACACTTGCGTAAAATGATTTGAACAGAAAAAGGACAATTCAAAAGCGGCAAATAGGCCACTATGTTTCTACCGTACATTGCCGTAATAGCGGTACTTGTAGTTGTAGGCAACGCTGAAACAAGAGATAAGTATTTAAGTATAGAATATCAGCCTTACGGGGTTAAGCGAGCCGCGAGCGTTGGATTTTTACCCAATTTGAGTCGATACGTGTCAAATGACTTCGTATACTGACGGAAAATTTGGCACGCATCATTTTTATCGCACCGGGTCCGATAAGAACCCTACCCCCGCAGCAACTGATCAAGTATTCACACCCTCGCCTCCTCCTCCTCCTCCTCCTCCTCCTCCTCCTCCTCCTCCTCCTCCTCCTCCTCCTCCTCCTCTTCCTTTTCCTCTCACTATCTGGAGAGTAAACAACGAACCGGTGTCATTTACCCAGACCTGGTTGACCCAGGACCACCTCAAACCCGTGTTTGTGCAGGGTGGGGTGGAGAATCTGATTGTCCTCGCATTTCAAGATTCAAATTAAGTCTTACTACTATAAGAACTGACATCATTTAAGGTCAACTATATTCAACACATGACCTGGCCAAAGAGTTAGGCCTACGCAGCGCTACAAGTTAGGCCTAGTTGTTACAAAGACGCAGACAATGACGATGATGATGATGATGATGATGATGATGATGATGATGACGACGACGATTACGACGATGTTCACGATGACGACGACGATGCTGGTAGCATTGGTGATTTCAAACATAGTGGTGATAATCAGGATCGAATCCTGAAATTCAGTTGGGAGGGGCATTTCGTGTCCCCATTACCCATTCTACTCCTGCCCCCTTTCATGTAATGATGTGGATTAACAAATGTTGTCAAATTAATGAAAGAAAAGACGAAACTCGCTTATTCGTGCCTTTATATCTTTTCGACTTTCCGCCACGATGAGAAATTATCAAACGAAATTTTGGGGTGTTTTTTTTGGGGGGGTGGCGTCCTCTCGACTCCTCTGTATCCCCTCTGTTGCTCCCCCATCGGTGATAATGAAAACTAGTTGCCATTACAGAAGGAAGCAGTGTTTTATACAGGCCTGTTAGGAGGGGAGATTCCCCCTCCCAAAATACCCTCAAAATCCCCCCCAAATCCCAGCACTTACACAAATGTTGCATAGAACTGTGTCTTTCCCCCTCCAACCAAGTGGATTCCCCATCCCTCCCGAAAGCCTCAATCCCCCCAAGGCCTGGAGTCTTGATAAAACACTGGAAGGAAGTGGACGGAAATGACATCAGTCATTTTCTGCCGTCAATAATAATTATTTCAACGAACATCAATGAACCAAACTGACACACGGTGAAGATATTCGCTAATGGCGATGATGCATCCCACTTCGTCATAATAGACGTCGTGTTATGATATATAGTAGACTAACGTGCAAACAAAAGCAAGCAAATACGACGAAATTCCTAGCTGTGGCTTAAATTAGCCCACATAGGCCTAATATTCATATCCTACAGGTTGTACGAGATCCTCGCTTAGGCCTACAATGTCACCACAGAGTGGTAGGTTACCGACGGTATAGCCGCCCCCGTTATGACCGCCCCCGTTATGACCGCCCCCGTTATGACCGCCCCCGTTATGACCGCCCCCGTTATGACCGTCCCCGTTATGCAGCCAGAAATTATACTGAGATTATATTGTATATTGTTGTACACTGGACTATTTATATAGCGCCTTAAGCACTGCCTAACTAAAGACAAGTGCGCTTTACAAGGGGGCAGTGGCCAGGGTTATTTCTAGGATTATCAATTCAATTTGGGGGTGTCTTAGTAAGGAATTTCATAGATCGCACTAAAACGATTTTATATTGCTGTAAATGCTGTAAAAATTGGGACTCATTCATCTTAAAGTTCAGCTCAGAGTTGAAGCGGTAAAACTAATTAATTTGTATTGCAGTGTTCTTATTTTAATTACTATATAATATACATTATGACAAGGTCTATGCATAAATTGAGGACTAGTTTGTCAAGGTGTCGATGTCAGTAATAATTATCTTGAAACTTTGGCTCGGACCCCGAGTCGTGTCGCGGTACAAATTTCCGGACCGCCCCGCAAACAATTTGAGTAGCCTTGCCCCTGGGATACGGTGTCCTCACGCCCAGGCCGCCGGGCCCCCTGGGCAATTGCCCCCGTCCCCTCTCGGCGGCCCTGTTCATGCCTATACGGTACCCGGATGAGTGCATTTCGTTTTGACGAGTTGACAGTAACTATTTAAAAATTCTCTGGTACTCACTATGTTTCGTTTACACGAGATAGCTCCTCAGACCTACGTACGAATTCTTGTCGATTTTTTAACGCGTCAAAAAGGAATGTGTTCATCTCGGGATTCTACTTACATTCCGGAGAAACTATTACCGCATGTCATTACAGTACTGTATATTGGCATTAGCGCTTGTACATCAACAGCGGAACTCAAGACATACCCGTCTTCTTCGTGTGAACTCTCCAGCTGTGGATGTTCTTCCGGCAATGATAGGTGCGTCTCCCAGAATAAACTCTCGAGAACCGTCACCTTTATTCCTGTTGAAAACAACACTGGCGTCAAGACAAGAAGAAAATTGATTTGTAGAAAAAACACACAAGAAAGCAACAGCTCAATGTTTGGGCACGTCGTAGGAACGGACTGGAAAATTTGGTAATGACAGGACTCAAGGAAAAATAGAAAGACAAAGAAGGAGCACGAGGAAGACAGAGAATAAGATGCACAGATAGCCTAAGAGAAGCAACAGGACTCAAGAAGGCAAGAAACAGAGATTTTTGCAGAGAAACAGCATTTTTGCAGCAATGCGTAGCACACGACGAAAAAGATTAAGGAGGAGGAAGAGGAGGAGGAAGAAGAGGAAGAAGAGGAAGAGAAGGAGAAGGAGACGGAGGAGGAGGAGGAAAAGGAAGATGAAGAGGAGGAGAAGGAGAAGCATTGACACAGTCATGTCAGCCGAAATTTTCCTTTTAAGTAGAATACCTAATAGAGGATGTTGGTTTTGATATATATGCTGCATTGAGAAGGTGATCATCGCGTCTATTAGAAGCAGCAAATCCAGTTTTTAGACACCTTTACTATTGCTTTGATGGAGATTTTTCTTTGAAAACACTCTACTGCTGCCGGTTTATAGAAAAAAAGAAATAGCAATCGTATCAATAATTAATAATAAGCGAATGGTATTTAACGTATTTTTGTTGCCCGGAATTCAGACGAGCAGATAAACAGGATACAAACCATAGCAATTTAAACGCTATTTTTAGACAGTACAGACTCTATCTACCCCAGGGTGAAGCGCTCAACAGCCTGTTAAACCACGAGCGGGGTAAACGTAGGTTGCAGACGGTTCTAGGGTCGGAATGTTGGATGACACGAAAGCGATGAATCAGTGCGATTCATGATATTTCAAGTCTGGAAGCCTAATATCCCGGCGACCTGCGTCTGTTACGAGTACAAAAGTAATTAAATTCTAAAACGGAGGGCCACGACTACGATTGAGTGCGGTTTTCCAGTTGGTACTCACGAACCGGACTGCAAAAACTCCTGCACCCATATGCCCCATTGCTATGTTAATTACGCTCATATTTATGCAAAGCTTCAACAGCCTCTGCATGGGCCTAAAAGTCATTTGGTACAGGCCATTAATTGAAAGAGGACAAAATTTTGTGCTCGAAACCCTGACCACTGGACAGAATTGAGTTAATGTGGCCAGAAAATGGTATACAGTATTTCTTGCTTTGATGATGATGATGATGATGATGATGATGATGATGATGATGATGATGATATATGACGATAACTGGGTCTAAGTGATTTAGGAGGATCTCTCCTGTGTCGAAAACCATTTTAAGTGGAAGCCAATTAATAATAATAATAATAATAATAATAATAATTAATTATGCACTTCTATAGCACCAGTTATAAATACCTAAGGGCATCAATCGATTAGATTGTACTTCAAATCCATCCGCAAAGGACCAATTGCGATACTCAGATTGACTAAAGTACCGACGTGCTTTTTTACGTACCAAGTCACACTCATTGGTACTGAACTTTGGGTACGCAAAGAAACCGCGAAAGATTAAACAGAGAACAGGTAAGTGTATTTGACAGGCAACATGGCCACGTTTTGACGATTTTTATGTAGGGCCTATGCATGAGTCTCTTAAATCTGCTCTGAACTAAGGCATCAGTCACCAATGCTGGTAATAACAAGACGCAGGTCTTACAGGAGGATCGAATTTTTTTGGGACTCGGTTAAGCTGGGGGGGGGGGCGTACGCAAGATGCAAGATGGCAGAGTGGGTTATGCCCTGGAGCGGTTGGCTGACGGAGCGAGGTTCAAGCCCCGTTGGCGCCCTAGTGGCTTTCACACAGGCAGTAATGCCTCCTAACTTCCTAAGCCCCTTTTTAAAAACGCTATAGGCCTAGTATAATATGTTGGAGTTCACAGTTGATTCTTAGGTTTATTCTGGGAACGTATTCTGAGCTTTTCATAATTTATTTTACGGCGCTGTGCATTTCTAACGTCACCGGGACGACTGACGATCGTTGTGGCTTTTGTCTGCCAACAACAGCATCGGTCGTACTCGAAAATGCCGAAAAAGAGAAGTGGGTGTTTTCTACTGATCCAGACATTTCGCCGCAAAGAAGCTGTTACTTAGGCGGAGACGAGGAACGCGAAGCTGTTCAGAGCAATTTAGTTCAGAGCAAATCTTCATCCTAAAAAATTGCTGTCTTCGACTGATGCGAAGCGAAAACAAACAGAGATCGTAAAACCATCTAAAACGCCAAACGCCGAGCTACAAAGCAAAGCTCTACAGTCAACATAGCACAACTATCGGATGTATTATATTATGTAGGCCAAGAATACATGTATCAATCTCTTTCACATTCAGACGTGGCAATAGCATCTGTAGCTTGCTGAATTCGTATACACTATACCGAATACAAACAATTTCTACACCAGCAGATCTGCCATCCAATTATAACATGTTCGCGCCCTGTAATCCAAACCACTTTCTAAATGTGGATCAAAAACATAGGGATAAATTCACAGCAAATGGAGCTATTGAAAGCGGAAGGCAAAGGCAAACTGAACCAGATGGAAGAGGTAGCAGAAGACCTGATGTCCAATGGGTGGTTAAATGGTAGTTATGACACAGGACAGACTCTACAGAGCCACTTTAAACCTTATTATTATTATTATTATTATTATTATTATTATTATTATTATTATTATTATCATCGTCATCATCATCATCGTTATCATCATCATCATCGATTCATCATCATCACTGTTTCATTACTATAGCCACCTCATAACTCAAGCTAGAAATAGCAGAAGTCCTGATGTCCAATGGGTGGTTAGGGGAGAGTTACCCAAGATGCCCATGCTAAGGGAGATGGCCTCCCTAAAGATCTTGTTTGAAGAGTGAAGTAATATTTCATGCTACACAGTGAATATAGACATCAATGCACTATTTTACATAAAAGAATTATTAACCAACAAAGAAATTCTTTAGAAAAATCAATTTCTAATGAGTGACCCAAAGTGGCCATCTTGTGAACCCCATACCACAAGATGCCCATTGACTGGGCATCTTAAGTACCAGACACAGTAGGCTAGTTAATAACTTGTATAACTTGTCCAAAACAGTCCCTAATGCATTAATGTCAAAATCAACTAATCATAATCTATAGGGCTACAAGTAGAGATGGTTAGCAAAAAGTGCAGAAGCAATGAATCCGTGAAAGTTGCTATATCTTGGAGGGCGAAGACACTTTAAATGAGCACGTGGCTTACTCTAAGCATAAATCAAATGTTGTTAAACAAATGAATTGCAAAACAACAAGTCTAATTGATGACTGTTGATCACTGGATCTCAGCAACTAAGATTTATCATACTTATATAACTTATCAAACAACCATAGACCTACACACAGTAGAACTTGGGTCTAATAGTCGGCCTAGCAACAAAAGTCGCAGACAAATCCAGTGCTGGTTTCACCACCACTGCACTCGACATGACACCATTCTTTACATTTTTTGCATTGGATCCATTGTTCATGTGGCTTAATACTGGAACAAAAAGTTTCACCACAGATTATACATTCAGCATCTGTGTTATGATTACTATCATATTTGCTCCTCTGTAAATTTATGTCTCCTCTTGACTTCACTTTTGCTGAAGCTTGTCTCCTGGGTTTATCTAGTCTACAAGTCAATTTCTTCTTGTTTGTCTTCTCTTCCTTACCCTGCAACACTGGATCTTTTATTGAATTGCCTTTTCTCTTTTCTGTCTTCATTTTCTTTTTTGATTGTGTAGATTTACTTATCTTCAGCTGACCTGAAACCTTTCTAGCTGTCTGCTCTAACAGATGGTTCTTGAAGGGAGATCCAGTTAAGAGGGAAGACCCTTCAACTTTTGTCTTTCTTTTTCTTTCTATTTTACTCTTTGGAATGGGAGAGATGGTATTGATGGTTTCTACATAGTCTACAACATCCAATGGCATGTTTGTTGAAATGCCATTCTCCAAAGAAGACAATGGATCACAAGAAGATGTATGATTGATGCCTGTAGGACTATCAGACTTGTCAGCAAATGATGTGGAGGCAGCTTCTGGATCAATAGAACTTGCATCATGAGTAACCTGACGAAAAAAATTGAACACAATTTAATTACTCTGTACTTATAACATTAATTTCAACTAAAATGACATGCATTGCTAAGCAATATCTGATCAAATAGCTTAGCTAGGCCTAAAGTAATAATTCATATTATTTGCTAAAAAAGTTATATGTAAGTTATTCACAAGCAAACTAAATTTAATGATTTTTAGTTGTAAACATTTATTTAGCATGAAACATAATGAAACAGTAGGGATAGAGTAGAGACTGTACTAAAAATTTTTATTCAATTAATAGAAACTTTACATCATACTTACAAGTGCATTCTTAGCATCAGCTCTAGGTTCAGATTCGTCAGTAACAAGGCTCGGCAAGAAGTCATCATCGCTAAAAATTTCTGGGTTGTAAGGCCAAATCCCTGTACATCGAAAACCAGAGACAGCTTTCTCCATTGTGCAGGTCTTCATATAGGCTGAGCCAAATAACCCTGCCAAATCATATTGAGTAATCCTTTGACCCGGGTGTGACAACATCCATTTGTCACATTCGCTGTTGTAATGTGCTTTGAGTGGTCCAAAAATTGTGCGGTCCAAAGGCTGCAATCTATGCGTTGTGTGTGGCGGCAAACAAACCATTACGATGCCGTTGCTTCTGGCTAGTTCAACTGCTGCCAATGTTTTGTGTGAGCCATGGCCATCAACAATTAAAACAACCTTGTTTGCTTGTGATGGTTTGACAGCATCAATGAAATGATGAAGCCACTTCAAAAACAAGTCATTGTCAATCCATCCATTTTCGCTACATGCTCCAACAGTGCCTGGTGGACTATCCTTGAGAAGGCGTTCTGTAAGACGTTTCCTCTTGAAAATTAGCATAGGGGTACATAAACCCCAGTAGCATTAACAGCACATATCACTGTAACTGTTTGTCCCTTCTCGCCACTTGTTACTTTTCCAATTTGTTTCTGTCCTTTATTCGACAGCACTTTTCCAGGTCTATGTACTACTGTCAAACCTGACTCATCCATATTAAATATGCAATCTGGTTTATACAACTCTTTGTCAAGTTCTGTCTTGTATATATCAAAGAATTTTTTAACGCTTGGCTTGTTGAAACCTACAGCCCTACTGAGACATGTTGGTTCAGGAGTACGTATGCTTAACTCTGGATGTCGTGCCAAAAATCCTCGTAACCAATTCTTTCCGGCACACTGGTGTTTAAATGGATGCTCAATTTTTAATTTTTCTGCAAATTCATATGCCACCTTTCTCAATTGAAAAGGGGATAGGCCGAAGAACATAAGCTGCATCTTCAGCACATGATCTAACAACAACTGCTCGACTTCTTTTCCAAAGACACTATCGTAACGACCCAGGCTTCCAAACTTTGCAACTTGGCCATTTAGGTGTCGCGATAATGTTTTTCGAGGTACTCCATAAACCAATTCAGCCTTCCTCTTACTAATTTCTCCATTCTTGACTTTATGCAGGGCTTCTTTGAGATTCTCAACTCCATAATGACCGCGTGCTGATTTTCTAGAATACTTATAACCCATGTCAGTAGCTGTTAAACAATAAAAGAATTAGACCTATAGTAATCACAAGTAATGTGATATGTAGCAAAGCTTTAAAATAATAAGCTACAAAATAATAAACAGTAATTAGGTTAACGATAAGCTTATAAAATATATTCTTAAATAGCAAAGTTTATAATATCCAGAGTTGTCATCCAAGACGCGCAGGGTGTGCCCAAAATGCCCATGGGCATCTTAAAAATTTCACTAGCACATAGACAGTGACCATTTGCGACAAAGCACGTTGATATCACAAACGTTTGATATGCTTCGATTTTACCCTAACACAATATATTCCAAGTTTAAATAACTTCTACAAGCAACATTACGTGATTTAGTTTACAATTAAATATATTTCAAAGTGCACGGCTTACTCAAAATAGTCGAAAAAGTAATAATAACGGAATTTTAAATAAATCAAAAAATACTGATCATTAAAATGGTTTGCAAATATTCGCTAGAGGTCGCATGACAACATAATGTTATAAAACATAGAGTTTTATACATATATTAAGAGATCTAGGGGGTGGGCGTCTTAGCTACCATGGGCATCTTTAGTGACTCTCCCCTAACTAGTGATTATCACAAGGGACAGACACTACTGAACCACTTTGAACCTTATTATTATTATTATTATTATTATTATTATTATTATTATTATTATTATTACAGTTTTATTATTAGCCACCTCATAACTCAAACTAGAAATACACAAAAGTCTCTAGAACGACTTTTCGAGCCATTAACCAACTGTTTGCACGAGATTAAAGATTACACAAATCCGGGGAAAAATGGACGGCTCTGACAAAAAGGATCCAGCCTGCCAACATATTCAATACGACCCTCGGAACAATTTAAAGCAACACAGAAAACTGGCCAGAGAACAGTAATTTTGCTATAGAAATTTTACATCAACTGACCGGGATATCAACATAAATTGCATAGGCAATAGCTTATCTTCATGTCGTTGCAATATTTATTAAAGTAAATTTTGTTCGGGTTGCAGATTTATATAAAATATAGGGCCTAACCATAAACATATAACATGCATTTCGAGAATGCGGCCCTAGAGTGACTGCGACTGTTCAATTTGGCCCTTGGCCTAAAATGGTTGTGCGTCACTGAACTAGATAGCTAGACAGACAGATAGACAGACAGACAGACAGATAGATAGATAGATAGATAGATAGATAGATAGATAGAGAGAGAGAGAGAGAGAGAGAGAGAGAGAGAGAGAGAGAGAGAGAGAGAGAGAGAGGGAGAGAGAGAGAGAGAGAGAGAGAGAGAGAGAGAGAGAGAGAGAGAGAGAGAGAGAGAGAGAGAGAGAGAGCTGACTTAGAGCTGCAACTTATAACTTATTTGTGCCCGTCCACAAGACTAACGCGAACTTTGATTAGTAGTGGCCTGCACTTTTTGAAGCTCTATCGTATGTCATCAATTAATTATATATAATTAATTATTCTTCAGAAAATTAATTAAGCTGAGGTATAGGTCTATGCTAAGGTATATCCTATGTATAGCTAAGCTAAGGCCTAGGGTCCATCCATGTGTACGTACGCACTGAGGGGAGGGGAGATTGGGCCGCGTGTTGTGCACCTCTGCCTATAGATTCAGCTGAAAAACCACTACGAATCGTGGGCTGAGCCTAAGTAAACTAACAGCCTGACAGAGAGGTTTACTCAAGATAAGAAAGATGAGACAAAATCTTCAGAGCGCTTCCAAATTTTAAAGAATTCGCTGTCAAAAAAGCCAGACTTCAAGAATAACATTAATTATCGCGTCTTCGCCTAGAGACAAAATGTCGGATGGCAAATTTCGTTCAACAGTGCATTCTATCGACACCCTATTACCATTTCTGCGTATATTCAGAACAGTGGCTTGCAGGGAGTGGCTGGCGCCGGGGTCTAGTCAATTTTGGCGCCCCCATGGTGGGCGCCCGGAGCCAAGTCAATAGAAAACGATTGACGGGCAAAATAAGAACAAAAAAGGTCGCGGGGTCAATTTTGGCGCCCCCCCATCTGTTCGGCGCCCGGGGCCACCGCCCCACCGCCACCCCTCTGCACGGTTCTGAATTTCAGAACCATGCACGTATAGTCTAGGTTTCGACGATTTTAAACTCGGTTCGTAATCTGAGCGTCTTTGTTCTGTGAAAATTCCATCAGGCGATAGAACGCCCTTCACTAAATCTCCTCTTCCGTTATTAACCCCTTTTTTATGTCCGCCCGCCGATCAATCAATGAAACCGCAGCTGCACTGAATTGCGGTTAGGTTGAAGTGCGTTCATTTTGGCCGACGCAAATCGGATGAAAGAGGGTTAATACACAATGCATTCGTCTTTCTAAAGCACGGCACTTATTACGCATCGGTGTCATGATTGATTGATTAATTATATTTAAGCGAGCTGTTTGCCCATCAAGCATGACGGGAGAGATTGGCTGTTTTCCCACCAGATTTTACTCAGCCAAAAGCTCTCCGATACATTATGTTTGTTGCAAATTCAGACCTAACAATTAAAGTGCGGTCGAAATACTCTCAGATAAAATGTCTCAGCAACCACTGGAGTCGTCCTCAACAGACGGAATAATAATAATAATAATAATAATAATAATAATAATAATAATAATAATAATAATAATAATAATAATAATAATAAATAATAAGCCTAATAATAATAATAACAATAATCCTCATAATAATAATGTAATAATCAAAAGCCTGTATAATAATAATAACGGAATAAATAATAATAATAATATGAAGAAGAAGAAGAAGAAGAAGAAGAATAGAAGAAATAAATGTGTAATAATAATAATAATAATAATAATAATAATAATAATAATAATAATAATAATAATAATGTTGTCCTCAAAAAGTCAAAAGACGGAATAATAATAATAATAATAAAACGCGGTTTACAGTGTTTCATTAGGGTCTGCCCTGTGTGAAAACTAGTGCATTGGTATCAAAGCGCTATAACAATTGTAGATTAAGCAGTTAGATTGTACAAGAACAACGTTCGGGAATTTTAAGGAAGCGTGAGTTATCATTATCTGTGGTCAACATGCGCCTCACCATGGCCGCTGACTACTTGTTGCTTTGCGATAGTCAAGTATTTCGCCGAGTACATGAGAGGTTGTACATGTACAATGTACAGATGGCAAGCAATCAACTGTTCCTTCTTTACAACTTAACCTCTTCTGTCTCTTCAGTCAAACATCTGCTTCTCTGCCGACGAAAACTTTTAGACTTCAAACGATGTGAGACACCTGGCGATAAAAAGTAGCAAGACGCTCTACGCACAGGTGCAGACCGGATGGAATCACAGAAGACACCTGTTCTGAGACTGGGACCTGCTCTGCCGAAGAATGCTTCGAAGAGCGCACAAGTGTCGGTGTTTCGTCCGCGACTCAAGCAAGTAACACGCCGCGGTCCGTTGTCTAATTTACGTTTGTTTAGCGGAGCAAGGAACAGGGTTAGGGCAGGGAAGGAACAGGGCAAGGAAGGAACAGGGCAAGGAAGGAACAGGGCAAGGAAGGAACAGCATCACTACGCTACAGTTCTATTCGGAGGAACGCTTGGGACACAGTTTCATTATAAATGGAGCAGCGGCAATAATTATTGTTTTCGTTAAACACTTCAAGCTATGGTCAAGTCTCAACTAGTGATAGTCCAGTATGATGATGATGATGATGATGATGACGACGATGGTGGTGGTGGTGATGTGATGATGAAGAAGATGCTGCTGATGATGATTACGATGATGGTGATAATTATGATGAGGTGATGATGATGACGACGACGACGATGGTTGTCGTCATAATCATATTAAAAATCATCATTGTGATGATTAGAACGAAATGTCTGGCTTGCAAAAACAATAAATTTGGTAAGTGCAGGTAGGAGCTCTTCTGAACAAATTTTCAGAAATGACGCTACATATTACTGTACACTAGGATTACATTACATTAGGCCAAATCACTTCTTTGAAGTTCTTTCATGTATTTAGATCTATCTTTTTATGTTCCCGTCTGTCTTGCTGTTTCTTTCAATGTTTTTCTGCCCGTATGTGTATCTAGTATCGTCTAGCACGACACTACTTTTCGAAGCGCGACGTAAATTAACGAGACTTTACTTATTTACCTACTAGTTAGCTAGCTACCAAGTGGCCTATTTGGTCAGATCATTCATGAGTTAGCAGCAGCGTGAAACTGCTGTGGAGAAAACGCTAAACTATTCCTAATTAAAGCTCCAAGTCAGCTGAATTGGAGATGAGCGAGTCTGGTCGTGCGGAGAGCTCCGGTTCGAGCATGGGACAGGCGGTTTTTTTATTCATTCAAATGAATGCGGCCGTCCATAGGACGAACGCTCAGAAGTCTTGCGTTTATCGTATAGATGCAATCTGTTCTCAGCCAGCAATTACTCCATGTCCTGTCTCCGTCGACCACGATGTCTGCCCAAAGCAAACAGAAACGAAGTGCCGGGAAAACTAACAGAAGAAGAAGGAAAACATCGCCCTCAATCAGCACCTCTGCTTGCAGAAATTTCATCGATAACCTCCTAAATATAAATCCTCCTCCACTCCTTCTTCCTCCTCCTCGTCGTCCTTCTCCTCCTCCTCCTCGTCATCCTCTATCTATCTATCTATCTATCTATCTATCTATCTATCTATCTATCTATCTATCTATCTATCTATCTATCTATCTATCTATCTATCTATCTATCTATCTATCTATCTATCTATCTATCTATCTATCTATCTATCTATCTATCTATCTATCTATCTATCTATCTATCTATCTATCTATCTATCTTGTATCTATCTATCTATCTATCATCATCTATCATCTATCAACTAGCTACAGTGTATATTCGCCCAGTTTCAATTGACCGCGTCTGCAACTTTCGTGTGACTAAATGAATGAGAAAATGATGCAAGAATTTGTAACTGCAAGGAGCATAGGCCAAACACTTTGAGGATATATGAATGAACGAGTGAATGAATGAATGAATGAATGAATGAATGAATGACTGGATAGCTGTATATGCATGTATGTATGTATGTATGTATGTATGTATGTATGTATGTATGCATGAATGAATGAATAAATGGATGATTGTATGAATGAAGGAAAGAATGGATGGATGTATGGATGAATGAATGAATGAATGAATGAATGGATGTATGTATGTATGGATGGATGGATGGATGGACGGATGGATGGATGGATGGATGGATGGGTGGATGGATGGATGGAGTGGATAAACAAGCGAATGAAAAAGCCATGAGAACTTCTGCGCGGACACAATATTCCATCTTGTTTTGTACACATCTAGCGCTGTACACAACAAACAGTTCGAAGTACATCGTCTTCATCCGCCAAAACGTACAAGTCATTTATTGTAGACCTAATAGACGCGACGTAAAAACTAGAGCCTTGATTTAAAAAAGCGAATACCACAAATAAGTGAAATAACGATAATAATTATTATTCGACGCATAGCAGTCTAGACATAGGTCTACTCTCATAGTCTGAATAGGCTCACGGTGACTCATGTCTGCCTCTGACTCACGGCAGCTGAGCCACTTGCTAGGCCAGACTGTTGTGAGAGATCGAAACGAAAATGACCGCTCGTTTCTGAGCAACTCAGCAACGATTTCGGAATTCTTTCCGTCGACGCCGTCAGAGACATCGACGCCGATAGCAAACTGTAAGCAACTGTGTTATAGCGATGCTATAGGAATTTTCTAGAAAATACACACACGTACATGTACAAGCACACGAACACACACACATACAAATGCACAAACACACACGCATAGATGTACACACACACACACATGTAGGCGTATTTGCTCCGGATATTCTGTAATAAGAATTTTATAGTTTGCCTTATCTTGCTTCTCACGACGGATGTTACGCAAATTCACGTCCGCTGAGGAAAACTCGAAGCCCGGTTAAATCATGAACCACCCTTCATATACATACGAAAGCTTTTCCTATATTCAGCCCCCCACATCCACCTGCCCTCCCCACTTCTTCTGCATCTTCTCTTCAGGGACCGTCTGCTCAATTAAAAACAGGACTGTTTTATGACAAATTTATCACTGCACTAAACTCAGAAAATTTGTGGACATCCGCGCAGAAAACAAACAAAAAAGTCGTCCGGAAAATTTATCACTGCCTGCACAAAGCACAGAATATTACGTTTTACCACTGCACATTTTCATTTTATCACTACACGTTATCACAGGACCTGCTTAACTTAAATGAACTCGTTCAGGGTTTAGATCAACTGTCAACTTGTTCTCTTGAGATCGCACAAAGCCTTGCTGAAATATAAATATTCTACAATATGCTATTCAGTTTCTGTGGTATTGACGAACATTACCAGTAGGCTAATACTGTAAGTTGAAAATATATTAATTTATTTAACAATCAATTAAAATGCACCAGGAATTCGTTGGTCGAAAGAGCAAGATCATGATCGTTGGTGCAGTTTGGAGGTTCTGGGATCATAGAGCCCCTGGGACCTTAGGTTTCTGGGATCTTGGGCCCCTGGGGTCCTGGAGCCTTTGGGGTCCTGGAACCACTGGGGTCCTGGGGTCATGGAGCACCTGGGGTCCTGGAGTTCCTGAGATCCTGGCCCCTGGGACCTGGGACCTTGGGCCCCATGGGGTCCTGGAACCCTGAGTTTCTACTGTAGCTTTTTCTTCACTTATCAATTTCTAAATCTGCCAGCCACATCTCGGTCAAATGAATTTCATCGCCACGTAGCGTTAGAAGAAGACGTTTTCGAACTTTTTAAAACTTGCCATTCAAGTATGAAGAAGCCACTTCTAGCATTCAATTTCGATTCAGAGAGGTTCGTTGGCCTTTCAGAGCACACAAAACGATCAAACGCACACGCCGAATGACACTCGAGAGCTGCATACTACGTGCGACGTCTAAAGAGAGACAAAATCAATATTTCCTCCTTCATTCGGCAGACTGGCGCCGAACATTAAATCAAACAAGAACAAGTAGAGTAGTAGACACACAGCGCGTCTGTAAAAAAAACAGGCCGACAAAAACAACGTTGCATCACAATTGCAGACAGTGAAGATTTTTGCCAGCCTTACTGTACTCCCACCAGCAGCAATGTTCGATCCTCGGGTGGTCAGAGGTTTTATTTCTCGGGCAGTTCAGCAGTGGCGGTTCCAGGATTTCTGATTTCTGGGGTGGTGATGAAATGGATTCATAAGAAGTTGGTGGGAGGGGGGATGAAAAGAAAAGAAAAATCATTAATCTTGCAGAAAAAGGTGACAAAGGGATTTTCTCTAATTTTACTACACTTTTACCGAAAAATAGGTTGATAAGCAAAAAAGGTCAGCCGCAGTTTTTTCCTGTAGTTTTACTAGACTTTTACCCAAAAATAGGTGCTTCACAAGCGAAGAAAAGTCCGGAAGTCCGGTGGGGGTGCATCCCCCACTCATCCCCCACGTGGAGCCGCCACTGTCCACCAGCAAGGAGTGAAAGTTAAAATGGTTCGTGTGTTGTGTAGAATTTCTTGGTGCTCTGATATATTAGCGGCGATAGACAGTGAAGTTGTAGTAGCTGTGTACCACGAAGGGCCGCTATAATACTGTAAATGCCTGACAAAGCAGCCGCACACAATTATCAAAACACATACAGTAACTGGTTGGTCACGGGAACACAGGACAGGACAAAAAGGAATCGAGCAGTGATTATTCTAGCCACCTTGACATCGGGGGGGTTTGAAATGTTGGGGGGCAAGATTTGTTTCTCCATGTTTTTTGGGAGGATTTCCATCCCCAAGCCAACATATACAAATGTTTGGGGGAAAACTGGGGGAATCCCCCAACAGGCCTAGAATAAACACTGAGAATCGAGGATGAGAAAAAGCGCCGTAAAGAAAGCTAATGCGTAAAATTCCAAAATTGCACGAATACTAGATAAAGTCACGAGAGATTTACAGCACACATTACATTTGCATTCGTTTCATTTTGACTTATAAAACTGTTCTAGAATGTTCCGGCGTTTGTACGGATTCAGGTCCCGGTTCAAGTCCAGGGCAGTTTTCCACAGGGACATTTTTTTAACCCCCTCCAACACCTCCCCATTTGAGGTCGACACTAGAGATGTACAGGGAAAATTTTTACCCGTACCCGTGGAAAAACCTACCTACCCTAACGCTATACCCTACCCTACCCGTACCCGTAAGCTGTGTACCCGTACCCGTACCCGTACCCGACTTTGCTTGGAATTTGGAGTTTTTTTGGATTTGGAATTTTGGACCCGTACCCGCGGGTGCGTTTTGGGTACAAGTACTACAAGGACCTGTACATGGACCCGTGAACCCGTATCCGTTCCTAGAGACTATAGAGAGGCAACCAGTGAAATATCCCTGGGAAATTGGGATAACTATTCATTGTAAATAGCACGCATGTTTAGATTAGGACAGATCTAGTACTTAGGAATCAGGATAATCAGTCATATACATGAATGGGCTTGTTTAAAATATTTAGTAGATATCATTTATCTATGAGCAGGCATTAGAGCTCAAGTTAAACCACAAAACTTTACCAGAAGAACTTTCTCGGTTGACTTGGATGAGTCAGAGGACGCCATTATAGATTTATTACTGAAGATGTCAGATTACGTCATCTGTATTTCCTTTATGTTTTCAGTAAGTAAAATGCATGCTGTCTGACAAACTAAACAAGTTATACTAATACACTTTACTCAATATTATTTTTCTATTATTGCATTGCTAATTTGCTATAGTAGTGAGAAATGAAAATATAACTTTTCGGGTAAAACGGGTATACCCGTGCCGTAGCCCTATACCCGTGGTAGCGCTGTACCCGTACCCGACCCGTACCCGTAAAATGTGTACCCTACCCTACCCGTACCCGCGGGTACGGGTAGGGTAAGTTGTGGATCGGGTACGGGTATACCCGCACATCCCTAGTCGACACCCTCCAAAATTTGGTAATGTGTGACAATGGTATGCATACAAAATGCATACTAATTAGTTCAGGACACCCCTTCCCCCAATTTGAGGTCGACACCCCCAAATTCACAATCTAGAAATATCCCTGGGAAGGTAGGCGCGCGCCTAGGGCCCCGCGATATATGAGGGGTCCCAGCGGACCTCGACAAAAGTTTTTTGACGTCTGACAAGGAAGAAAGCAAAATAAATTAGCTGACGACCTTTTTTGCTTGTCAGGATTTTCCGAAGTTGTGGATCATGTGGATGGGTTAGCCGCTGGTCATTGCGTTTTCAGATTCCGCAAGGAAACATAAAGGTCATCCTACTTTTTTTAAATGCCTAGAGCCCCCCAAACCTTTTAAAACGGCACTGCCTGGTTCAGGTCTGGGGCAGATCCGGGAATTCAGTTTTGGGCACGCAGCACTTCAATCCCATTTTGCATTGTCCCACCCCTTCTCCATTTCGCTTGACGCACGTCGTTAGAGTTATGAAAAGGAAAGAAAAGACTATAGCTTATTTGATTCATTCGCGCCTTTGTAACTTCCTCGGCCTTTCACCGTGCATGAGAAATTAGCAAATAACATTTTTAAATTGGAAGTGATTCGAGGGGCACGAAACCGCGCTGTGCCTTCCCTCTGTTGCTCAGCCCCTGTCAGTTTCCCTTTGTTTATGCGAAAATGTGCACGCGGTGTTCTTTCACTCTTTCACTGCTCATGAAACTCAAAGATGAAACTGAAATGGCGAATAACTCAGCTGTCCTTCATTTCACAGCGACGAATGCCTAGCTGCATAGCTGCATTTCTTCCTACTGATGGCGATACATTCCTGATTTCGGAACAGCGACTCACCTCCCGGGAGTTCAATACGGAAGCAGTCCAGTGGGAGCGGGGGTGGAGGGTAAGTTTATTCTACGGCAATGCTCCGCTCCGTAAAAGTTTGTTTATGAGACTTCTTGCCCCATTGCTCATGTGGAGTGGTCTCTGACTGCAGAACGAAAACATTACTACGCCGATATTTGGACTGAAGGAGGCATATAAACCCTACAAGCCTTCAATTCACCGATGATTTGTTGGGGGGGTCCCTCTTCACTGGTCTAGACCGGTCTCTCTCAGTCGAGATCGAAAACTTTTAGGTGGGGTCAGAGGCGTAGCCAGGAATTTGATTGGGAAGGGGGTATAATGTGATATGAGGAGGGGTATGCATCTTTTAAAACGTTGAAAATCTTAAAAAACACATTAAAACTTTAAGGTAGCCTAATTTTTGGGGGGGGGGTGGGGGCACATATACCGATAAACCACCCGTCGCTACGCCCCTGGTGGGGGTATTCCTCTTTCCGTTTCCTTCTTTGATAAATTGACAGCTGAAAAGCATCACATCTGGTTCTTCATTTACACCAGCATTGCGACTGTTTTATGCAGAGATAAGCGTGTGCCCACACAGCGTCTGTGTATCCATCTAGTTTTATGATGACAACGGCCAGTATATCTTGTCGTTTCAGGTCATGAGGGGAAGGACAAAGACCACGACACACCACAAAAGCAAGACGCAACAGCAATATAATTAGCGGTTATTCCTATAATAGCGGATGAAAGTAGCAAACAAACCGACATCTGAACTTGCTCCTCGCAAATAGTAATAACCTTGCTGAGAGTGGTTGTAATTCACATTGGCTAGAAACTGTGCTAGTTGTGGCAGTCAGAACAAATTCCAAAGATTCTAAGGAAGAGATTGTCACAGACATGCAACTTTTGGCTAGATATGGCTGCCATTTCGATCATGAAGTGGGACTACACATTTATAATGATGATGATGATGATGATGATGATGATGATGATGATGATGATGATGATGATGATGATGATGATGATGATGATAATAATAATAATAATAATAATAATAATAATAATAATAATAATAATAATAATAATAATAATAATAATGGGATTTTATTGGTTTAGTCTGTCTGTCTCTCTCTCTCTCTCTCTCTCTCTCTCTCTCTCTCTCTCTCTCTCTCTCTCCATTCCTGCTTCTGTTTGTCTATTACAGTTATCTTTCATTCTGATAACAAATGCAGGGAGCCAGAAAGGACACATTCCAGACAATTTTATAACTCGGGCAGACTACTCAATACCAATCTCAAGTTTTATTTCTGGGGGCGTTATGGGCACCCCAGCCGTGTCGCTGCTAGAAAACCAACCAGCGTGGCGAAACTGCACTCGGTTCGGCGCGTTCACTGCGTCTTCGCTAATTAAGAACTGGCACCATCTGCAAAGCATTGAGAAAAATAATATACTAATATTGGCACAGCATCCGACGCAGTTTGCTTCCAACCTTGGCCGCTTGGAGCGCTCTAATTGGGATCCGGTCCAATGTTACGACGACGCCGCAAACTATTCTGCTTCAAGAAACGAAATTCCGACATACGTTTCGAATTCTCGCCAAGTCCGTCTTTGGAGCAGTCACGTGGGGGTGGGGTGGAGGCACGGGGCGGGGAGGGCGGGTCGCCGATATTCGGGTTGGGATCTTTCGTGGAATTTGCGCAAAAACGTTGAGAAATTGGAGGGGGCTAGATAGTAGGCCACGATAGAAGAGACTCGATGAAAGTTAAAATGCTTGACAAGACTACCTTTTTCTGCTCAAGACTTTTTCAAAAATGTCGATGTGCCTCTCTTCCCCTCCCCTATTCCTGCTCCAATCGATGATGATGATGATGATAATAATAATAATAATAATAATAATAATAATAATAATAATAATAATAATAATAATAATAATAATAATAATAATAATAATAGGATTTTTAATATGGCAAATACTAGAACATCTTCCCAAATTCCAAGCAGTGGCGACAAAATGCACGACCTAGGGAATGGGCCTGGCCAGTGCCAATTTCAACCCCCAAAAATTTGGACGGGAGTCACGGTACCCTCTTTTATTTGTTTTATTTGTAATCGCATTAGCTGTTTACTCTGTGAATGATAGGCCTTGGTAATAATCTTGGACTTAACTCTTTCGTCTTTCACAAATATTTGCACTACCAGGTCTCTCTCCAGTCAATTAATTGTTTCGCTATTTTTCCATATTTGTCTCACTATGTGAGGTTGAAATTTGCGAAATTTTCAACAGTGGTTCTCACACAGGGCAGTCCCTACTGAACCACTTTAAACCTTGTTATATTATATATTATATTATTAACAATATCATTATGTGAACGTGCAACGGATTCGCTCTGCTGAAGAAAAATATTTAATTGGGTTTACTGTGTACGCTTTTAGAACCACATAATTAAATGGCAGCCAACCATTACTAGGCCATCCCATTAACCTACAATATGGCCAGCATGTCTAATAGCCAGCAGCCTTGACGCTAAAGTTGCCTGGAAACTTTATTGCTCGCCTCGCAGTAGCGACGGAACGGTAACGCAATTAATAATTTACTCGGTAAGTCAAGGCCGACAAAGCCTGACAGGTCGTGTGCAGCAGATGTTCGATCTGGGGCCGATGAAAGCAGGGCAACGAGTAGCGCAATAACACAACCGCGAACACTAAAGCACGGTGAAAAAATTCTTCATTGATTGACTGGCGTTTCTGTTCCGAAGAGTCGGGGGCTCACACGCGCGAATACCGGGGCTGCCTCGAACGTTGCATTCTTAAGAGCGAAAGTTAATCAGAGAACTCGAGGCAATCAGTCGCATCCTTTCATCCTTCGGTCGGAGGTTAATCTTCCCTCAGTCACAAGCGAGGCTGCTTCGTTATTGTCCGTGGCAGTAAAAACATCAGCGTAAGGCTGCTTTAGAAGTTCGTAGTCTACGGTTTATGTCAACACAGCACAGTCCCCGATCGGCTTATGATATTAGTAAGGATCTGTTGTACGTAAACCATCAAAGACACACGCTTACTACAGGATATATAAGAGACTTACCGCTTGTTGTTCATTAACCTCGAATGGATTTATTCACAGAGGCTAATAATAACTGGAGGGAGACAGATGCTGACGTAGCCGTAGCCAACGCGTGTCTATCAATTTTCAAATGCATGATACAGCACCGGCAATATTAGTATTGCGTATTCTGCGGGTCGTACGCAGACTCACGTGTGTCGGTATTTGGTCAATGAAAGTGTTTTTCACAAACAATGGATAAAGGAAAGCAGAAAACCGACAAAAGCTTAAATCATACGTATGACAATGCGTATACAATGTCAAATATAACCTCAGAACTCTGCATTATTACATTGGCTTTTGGTCACTTGAATTCGACTATGATTACGTACGATTACATTTATCTTAGGTGCAAAACATTATCTGTTTAGAATACAGTAAAGCCCACTACTAGCGTGAACTCGGATGCAGGGGCTGTTTTAACGTGCTCGGATAACACGGGCCATATTACTAGGACCGGTCTGTAAAGGTAAAGATACACTCCAAGGGCTCAGGGGCCTTCAGTTTTACATGGCAACGGCTGAATGAGGGCGGTTGCCAGCCTTTCCCTCGCCGCCTTTCCTTCCACCGAATTAACACCCGATGTACTCATTCACAGCCGAGTCGACTGGGGGCGCTTGGGACAGAAACAACCGAAAAGTTTCTGCTGCGGTCGGGAGTTGAACCACGGACCTCAAGATTGGCAGACCAGTGCTCTAACCACTGCTCTATCGCGCGCCCTGTAGGACCTGTATGTATCACGAGTGAACGGAACAAAGACGCGATTACGGAACCTGAAGATAATGATGGTCTTAATCACGAGACCACCGTGCGACGACATACGAGATATTCCTCCGGGTCAGGCGGATATTTTTATCATTTTGGTTCCAGTGCAAAGGGAGGAGGGGAGAAGATCTTACAGGTCGTTAGATGCGAAGAATGAAAAACGAGAATGCACTCGAACAGCTAACTGTAAAAGTCTGACTGATTTGGAAGGTGGGTGGGTGGGTGTGGGGGCGAGTGAATGTCGGCAGCGGTCGAATGGGCCAAAGCAAGGCACCAGTAGCAAATACATGACGCAGTGGTTTTAAAAGTTGTCTGTGGCATGCATGGGCGTCCGCAGGAATTTTTCTAGGGGACGCAAAATAGGGTCTTGCGACGAAAAATAATAAACAATTTTCCAGGGGGTGCAAACAGGGTATTGTGAGAAAGAAAATACAATTTTTTCTAGGGATGCAAAACAGGTCATGTGACTAAAGGAACAAGTAATTTTACTTTTTTCATAGCTTCACAATTTTTCCATGGGGTGCAATTGCACCCCTGCACCCCTCTCCGAACGCCCATGTCTGCTGCAGAAAAAGCTCCGATCATTTCCAA
>CM030861.1:6758883-6823883 GCA_018105865.1 Metaphire vulgaris
GCGCCTGTTTACTTCGCGGATTAATCCGCTACTCATTTGCCATCACCATCTGGCGAAAGAAGGCTGAGTCGACCTTAGGGCTCCCGCGGGATATGAACCCGCGACCTACTGCTCCATTGTCCAACGCTGTTACCACTCTACTAACTTCCCGCCCCAATGATGATCGGGTGACCTGGTTCAAATGACCTCTGCCTGGCTTCAAGTACAGATGTATCTAGGTCAGTATATAAAACTTAATGGCTCAACTATATGGCGCTATAATGATAACTTACTTCTTCGCTAGCTTCAGGCGTTCCTGGGACCGGAAGTCTGAATGACCAAACTATGAATATTCATTACATGTAGGTTTATGGCTATACGCGTAAACTTCCATTAACCTCTTAACTGGGAATCCCGGATATATCCATCCATTTTACATTGAGTTATAGTTAAACACACGGTTAAGGGGTTAAGCCTCTAGGCTCGACCCCCTCCCCACTTTGTGAGGGGTTGCCACAGGTAAGGGTGAAGGAATAGGCCTAGGGGTTTGGCCCCAACTTTTTCACCCAAGTTTACTCCAATGTGTATAGCGATATGCTCAGGGTCAGGCCCGTACGAAGTTGGGGTGCAGCTGCACCCCCTGGAAGAATGTAGCTGCACCCCTGGAAAGAAGATGGTCTGCACCCACTGTAGCCTTAAAGTGTGCAGATGACCTTTTTTGCTTGTCAAGCATTTAAAAGAGAAAACTTTGACCTGGAAAAAATCTACACCCCCTGACGAAAATTCGTTCCGACGCCACTGCAGCATAGCAGTAATCTCGTTAATTTTTTGGCAGACGATATTCCAGAATTTCATTATTATTATTATTATTATTATTATTATTATTATTATTATTATTATTATTATTATTATTATTATTATTATTATATGAAAGTTTTAAAATTGGTCTCAGGAAAAATCAATAATCTTAAGAGCGAACGTTTTTATCCTCGAAGTTTCTCTGATTGCATTAGAATCTTCAATTTTCTGGATTGATCGACGTGAATGAATGGTACAGAATTGATAGCGGATCGATAGACAAGATGTTGAGTATGGCATCCATCGACATTCGACAAATAGCATATCGATTGCTAACACACGGTTATAGACAGTGGCGGTTCCACGTGGGGATGAGTGGGAATGCATTCCCCAACGGATATTTTTGCTTGTCAAATTATTTTATTTTTGGGTAAAAGAGTCAAGTAAAATTACGGGAAAAACTGTGGTTGACGACCTTTCTTTTGCTTGTCAACATATTTTTCGGGAAAAAATTGCTTTTTTTGCTTGTCAGCCTCTTTCTTTTGCGGCAAATTTTTTATTGATTTTTCCCCCTCTCTTTTCATCCCCCACCAACTTCCTATGAATTCATTTCATCCCCCACCAAGAAATCCTGGAACCGCCACTGATCATAGACAAGAAGAGTCACCACAGTTAAATGGTATATATCCATAACTGAGCTACCTTCTTATTCCTACTCGGAAATAAGACGATCGATAGATTAACCCACAGACAGAGAGTCGGAGCTATTCGAACTCTGTAGTCATCGCCTTGACTTCCACGTGCACATTGTGCATGCAGTGGCGGCTCCGGGATTTGGCAATTGAGGGGTGCCGTTCGGGTGGCAACTTCTAAGCATGGGGCCAACAATTTTTTCGTAAATCAGAACATCCAGGAAGAATATCACCCTCGAAGAAAGTCACTGGGGCGGGGGCACAGAATAGTCTGCCGCCTCTGTCCATGTGCATCGAAATTTTGTAAACTCTTGCCTTATAGGCCTATTGTCTAACTCTGGCTTCTGGCCGCTGAGCTGAAGAAGAAGAAAGAAGAAGAAGAAGAAGAAGAAGAAGAAGAAGAAGAAGAAAAGAAGAAGAAGAAGAAGAAGAAGAAGAGAGAAGAGACAGACAGACAGAGACAGAGAGAAGAGACATACAGAGAGAAGAGGAAGACAGAGATAGACAGATATATATATATATATATATATATATATATATATATATATATATATATATATATATATAGAGAGAGAGAGAGAGAGAGAGAGAGAGAGAGAGAGAGAGAGAGAGAGTCCAATTGAACTGTACCTGTATTTTGTAACTGTTTCCCGATTTGAATTTCTATGCAGTGACCAACCGACAGACTCAGTATAAGCGGATGATTTTGATGATCGAGAACGAAAACCGAAGTAACGCAATCTTCTCTGTCTCGCATCCGAAACACATTATGCGGTTCGGTCCACTTCTCAGCGGCGCTCTCTAAATATAGCGCTCACCGCCTACGTATATTTGCTGCGGACGGACAGGTAGGCCTAAAACACGCAGAGGCCTACAGTATAGTAGGCACAGATCTGTTACGTGTGAGAAATGATCGTAGTACACAAGCGAGCAGATTTCCGCTGTGTGCAACTCTAGGGCAGTGGCGCCCACAGAATTTTTTTCGGGAGGGGGTCAGAGGGCAACAATGGTCAGGTTAATATAGCTTTCAAGATATTCAATTCTATAGTTCGTATCTAAAGTTCACTTTGTGTATCAGTAGTAAAGAACTACAGACAACATCGAACTGATAAGGAAAACCAGAAACTGGAAATTACACGTAGCAATACATTTGTGTATCAGTAGCGTTTTAGTGTTCAAATATTGGTTAAAAGCAAAACTAGAGGCCCTAGTTAGTTACAAAATAGATTTGCATTTCAAGGGGCGAATGCTCCCCTTGCCCCAAAGTGTTTGCGCCCATGGCTCTATGGCGTCTATGCATACACTTGCTCTCGATTGATTATTGGGTTATTATTATAAAGGCTCCTCATAAATCGTAGATTCGTTGCTCTTGTTATCATCTGTGACAAGTGTTTTTTTGAAAAATTTATTTGGAAATTTATTTTACTGTACGCAATTTTGTGTAAGTGTTTTTATAAAATTCTATACGGCGTTCAGGCGATAAGGCGATAAGACCACGTTTGATCCACAGGCCTACATAATACAAATATAATGTATCAACGTCAAATGAAGAGAAAGAGATAAAACGAGAGAGAAAGAGTTTTAAGCGTTAAATTTTTGAATTTTTGAACGTAATGCGAGAAAATGTCAAGTAGCTTTAAGATTTTCCGGTACGCCGTAACCGCCGGGTACGACGTAGGCCTACCAGTTTGTAGTGCCGTCATAAAAAGCACTGCATGATCATTTTACGCCTTTTTAGACTTACGCTTATGTGCATTCAAGAAGAGGTCGGGGTACACATATCGGCATCGTGCGTTCAAATGATGGAAGCAAGAGACCACTCGGTCGTCCTCATCAGGTCAATGGATGGAAAGAATGAATGAAGGAAGAGGCCACTGTTCTCATCAGGTCGATGGATGAAAGAAAAACTCACTGTGCTCATAATTATAGGTCAATAGCAATAGCACAACGCAGAAAAACCAACGGCGTCGTTACACACCCATTCAACTTAACCACGAAGACAAATTCAGTTTGTTTGGGCGTTTATCTCTCCCCCACACACACAGTCCACTCTGGGCGAGGTCTACAATTCCATATATATGAAGATTAGGCCATGTTTATTATAACGCTCACACACACACACACACACCTATTTACAGCCAAATATGCACATGCAAATAACCTTGAGTTTTTAAAAATGGGTCTTTCATGTATGTCTTATGTCTACGGGTGCTATACTTAGAGATTGCTCGCGAAAGAGAGATATTTCAAGACCGCTGCGAAACTTAGGACTCGTCAAATGCTGTTTAGACGACCTCTGCCGAACCACAATTCACTGCAACAACGGGCGTTGTCGCGCGTGGGTGTGAGAGAAAGAGAGAGTGAGCGACAGACAGACAGATAGACAGATAGACAGACAGACAGACAGACAGACAGACAGACAGACACACAGACAGACACCGACAGACAGACATACAGACAGACAGACAGACAGATATACAGGCAGACAGACAGATAGACAGACAGACAGACAGACAGACACACAGACAGACAGACAGATGTGCTATAATGATATCTGGTCTGTCATATGTGGGAGGACAAACGCAATCAAAAACATCTGCCATCATGTCAAAATGCATTTACTAAGCAGGACCGAATCAAGAGGTCAAGAGGTCAAGAGCTTCGATGCAGACAAGGGGTGTTCAGGGCTCGCCCCAAAAGCTATCCACCCATGCAAACGCGGCCCCTAAGTCTGTCTCGATTACCATAATTATTTGATTCAGAGAACCGAATGATAGCGACACATGCTTTCTCACAAATCCGCCGATCAGTGGCGTAGCCAAGATTTCCGGAAAGAGGCGGGGGTTTGGTTTTGATCATGACCAACTTCGAAAAATCTTGACAAGCAAAATAAAAGAAAAAAGGTCGTCACTTTACATCTTTACATTCTATAGCGCTACAGATTATTTTGGGTCGGCAGCCAAGGGGGGGCTTACTCCCAAAACTGCGTCCGAAAATAAATATGTATTGAAACATTAAAGCCAAGAGGGTTTTAACCCCAACCCCTCCCCCTTGGCTACGCCATTGCCGCCGATATTAGAAGTGCTTCATCGTTGAATTCAATTTAAAAGTGTGGGTCCTATCATCAGTCACAACTGTTTCCATCTGTAGGCCTACATACTGTACATACAAGGACCTGCAGTTAACACAGCTGTAGGTTCTTTTTCTGTTCAGCCATTCAGTGATACATACTGCGTTTCGAACAGTTCACCTCAGGACAATAAACTACTCCATAAAATATTTCAAGAAGAAACTGAATTCTTTTCTCTCCAGACCATCATATTACTGACATCATAATTGATTTATTGCCAAATATTTGAAGACTTAGGGGTCGTCCATAAAAGATATATCGTGTTTAAAGTCTAGGAAAGGTTGTTCCATATTAATACAACACAATGTGATCGCTGAAACAGTTTTGACAAGACAACGGTTTTTTGTCGTCACGCAAAAACCGGAAATTGTCGATGTGCCCCCCCCAGTGGCGTAACTAGGGGGCGTGGCGGGGGCACTTTGTTGACAGCCCCCTGGGCCCCGGGCGGGGGGGCCCGAAGAGGGTCTAAGCTAGGGTTAGGTTAGGGTTAACCCTAACTTAAAGTTAACCCTAACGCTAGAAATGATGTGGTGAGGATTTTTTTGCTTGTCAGGTTAAAAAGGTGAGATGATAACGTTTTTTTTGCTCGTCATCTCAAAACTCTGGGGCCCCCATCTAAAAGTTCTCCCCGGGCCCCCAAAAGTCACGCTACGCCACTGCCCCCCACTCCGAAATACTAGCCACGCCAAAGACAACCTCTCAAACATATTTCCAATAACAACAATAATAATAGCACATTTTTATTTCATCGTTGTAATTGTTTTCCGACGTCTGTACAGAGACCTTTGTTTGATGGATTTTTGGAATCCTTGCAACGCTAAGTTTGTTTCATATCTACAGCACTTCTTCTCGTGGATAATTACTGCCACCCCCAGAGCCGTAGTGAGGGTATCCGGCGCCCGGGAGCAAAGTGGCGCCCTTAACACTGCTGACAAGCAAAAAAAGGGTCGTCATCACATAGTTCTCGGCGCCCCTCTTCGTATAGTGCTGAGTCTGCTGATGAGCAAAAAAGGTCGCACATGTTTCTTCTTCTTTATTGCGCATTCCACTTACCCGAATACCCAATTTTGGCGCCCCTCCCTCGGCGCCCGGGGCATATGCCCCCTGCCCCTCGCTACGGCTCTGGCCACCCCCATCTATCTCGACATTTCCTCTGAAAATTAAATAGGCCTAATGCTAAACAGGCTATTTCCCAGGAATTTGCGTTTGGGTGGTGTCCCATAATTGCAGGGGGTGTCAATGTCCAGTGTTTCATCTAGACTCCTTGGGCCCAGGGGAAGAGAATTGGGCGAAGGAGGTGGCGGGGTTCGATGCTTGGGTTCCGGAAGAAGGAAAATACAAGTCAAAAATATGATCTCCGTTGTCATCTCTTCCGTTTTCATGCGGTCCATTCTAGATTTTGCGGAATCAGTTATAGTGGCTTAAGTTTCAATTTCCAGAGGTGAATTTCCCCCTTTATAATTTTAAATGAATACTTTTAACAGCCGTCTCTTTTGGTGATAAACAACACCACCCCTGGGTAGGGGTGTGGGTGCATGGGCATGGGTGTGTCTGTCACAAGTCACAAACCGGGATTGTAACCCCCATAACCCTCCGCTGGGATATAGGAAATCACTGGTGCTAAACAGTATGCAGTAGAACTCGGCATTCAAAGCTATTAAAAACGGGTATTTTATGTTATTGATTTTATTCCTCTTGTATAAGTCGTTAACCAATCATCAAAGATAACCAGCCTATAGAAATTTAACTAATTTTAGATTTTCTTGTTTTAACCCATTGAATGCCAAAAATGTACGGTTATTTGGCCACAAAATGTATATACACTGTAAATGACAATAAACACATGTCTTCTTATTATTATACTCATATTTTTAGCAAGCAATGCCAGCTATGTAGGCTACTAATGATACATTAGGCCTATATGCTGCCAAATGTTACGAATACATGCATAGTCATGCCAATCACTCCCACTTAACATTGGGTGCTGTCGAATAACATAACGTATGAATGGGATGTTTGCCAGGCCTACTGTATATGCCTAGGCTCTTTTAAAGCATTTACATCATGGATTTACTTTACCTTCATTGTACTTGGCCTTGAAAATATTTCTTCAAGTGTCAGAAAAACTTGAGAAAAATCAAGGGGTGACTGTTTATTGAACTTTGTCACTTCAAATAGGCACCTAGGAAGAAGATTCAGTGCCCCCCACGGGCTTGATAATACAAGGGATAATGAATATAGGCCCATGCATAAGTTTGCCAAATAGACCTACGTAGGTTATATATTTGAATAAATGTTTTTATCTGTTCTTTATGTCTCTGTAGTTAATACTGTACTTCTGGCTGCTTTGTGTTGCTTTCAATTTGCTTCGCGTTTATTTTGTTTGCTTTTGTCTATTTGCTTTCTTTGTCTACAGCTGATCAAATCATAGATCAATAGGTCTTTAAGAACTATTGATCTATGATGATCTATATAGCATTATAGCCTATTAGGGGCTGTCCATTAATTACGTCAACAGGGTAGATTTTAGGGGGTTTGAATAAGTTTGACAGTTGTTGACAGGGAGGTCAAGAGAAGTTGACGTCAACAATTTCACTTTTTACAAATAATCAAAAAATAGGAAATTTCATAGAATACTAGGCTACTTATTACAATGGAAAAGAGCATGGAAAAAAGGTCATCATCACCACCACATTTTGACACTCGATGAGTAAAAAAGGGAAAATGGTAAAAATGGTCATAACCGCAAAAAATAATAGCCGTGTTATTGGGACCTGTCATTGACCTTGAGGGGTGGGGTCAAAAGTTTTTAACATAATTATAGGGGGTAACTGAAAGTGGACGGTTGTTGACAAGGGGGAGGTCAAAAATTGCCCAAAAATTGTTGGCATAATTAATGGACAGCCCCTTAAGATTTTGTGAACCTGAACATAGTATTCGATCTGTGTGGTCTTACGCCAAAAACATAACAGTCATTACTGAGCAATTACGAAGGGCAGATCACCAAAACGCTCCGCCGATAATTTCACTTTCTCAGGTCCACAAATAATAGCCGTCGATGGGACTGGTCGCAAACACCCGTACAATAATGACAACTGATTGGCAATCATTTCGAAACGCTTAGCGAAAATTGTCTTGTCATCTCACTGAATTCACAGGTGAATCATGCGGACGAATCGTTGATTTTAATCGTCTTATTCTGCTTTCTGTTGTCTGGGATTTTCATCACCCCACCGTTTTGTGACAAAAACCCTAACCAGTGGCTAAATTACTTTTTCAGAGGTGCCGGATCTCCTTATTTTTTTTACCGGTCACAAAATTTCTGTAAAACTGTTTTTATTCATTTTTATTGTGACAGTACTAGAGCCGCGGAAATTAACGATTAAATAATCGATTAATTGTTAACATTTTTAAATGATTAAAATTCGTGTGATCGATTATATTGATTAATCGAAAAGAAAATGTCATCATCATCATATAGCTGTAGCCTGTAGCTGTAGCTGTATTGCTGTATTTGGTAATTTCTGTTGCCTATCAGCTGACAGCAAAAAACGTACCGGATCTTCAAAAGTACGCTCCGGACCATATGCCAGACGTTCCGGATCTCTTGCCAGACGTCCTGGATCGGAGATCCGGCAAGATCCGGCTTAATTTAACCCCTGCCCATAACCCTATACGGGCCTGTTCCTAGGCGCTTAATCTTAGTATGAAGTAGCTACAGCCAAAGGCGGGGGTCATTCATGCAAGGTCATTTAATCCAAAGGGTCATAGTGGGTAAGATTACACAGCAAGACCATAATGTGAATCAGGGCCGCCGATAGGGGGACCATAGGGGCAACTGCACAGGGGCCCGGCGGTCTGGGGGGGGGCGATGATGAATATGTATAATTAATAATAATTACACTAAAGTAGAGGGGCCCGGCGAGCAAAAGGGGGGCCCGACGTGAAAAGGGTGACTAAAAAAGGTATGCAGCTAATTTTAAGATGTAAAAGAGGTTGACAAACAAAACAAGGTCGTCAAGAAATATTATTCTGCACAGGGGCCCGGAATTTCTCTCGGCGTATTCTCTCTCTGGCTTTTTCCTCCCGCTGTTCAATTGTGTCTGTAGAGCCATTGTAAAGGAGCGTGTAGAGGAGAGATGGGAGGAATACAGCACTGATTCTGAGATTCATACAGGGAAGATGAAAAAGTTATATCATTGTAAAAAACGAGACTGAAGGACCGGAGATATTTCCAGTAGAAGTGGGAATGAAAAGGAAAAAAGGCTGAAGGACCAGTCAGCGAAATGATTTTAGCAGCAGGAGAAGGCATCAAAAGAACAACAGAAATGCTAAGCAAAATATAGATGACACGGGAACAATGACGGAGGATCTGGGTAGACAGATAATCAATCCAATACCTAAGTCACACAACACAACAGATTGTGAGGCTTTAATTCCGACCCATCAGCTTTAATATTTGGATGAGAGTAGACTGCCCCCACTGCTTTTTAAAAAGAAAATTCGATCCGACTGTCAAAGTCTGATCAGCGAATCAAGTGCACAATGGTTAATAATAATAATAATAATAATTATTATTATTATTATTATTATTATAGCGAGTTTAGAGTGGCTCAATAGGGTCTGCCCTGTGTCGATATGTTTCACCCTTCTATTCATTCACAGCAGACCCGCAGAGAGAAATTCCGGGCCCCTGTGCAGAATGGGCGGCGGACCCCTGACAAGTCTTAAAAATTGCTGAAGAGCTGTTTTATCTTTTTTCTTTGCTCGTCATTGCTTTCACCGAACCGATGTTAAGTTGCAACTCTCTTTTCACGCTGTTCCCTTTGATGCCCTCAGGTCCCGAGTCCCCTTTTCCTCGCCGGGCCCCCATGATGCAATGATGCACACTGCACAGCATAATTATTGGTATTATTGTTAATTGTACGTACAGTATTCATCATCGGTCCGGGTCCCCTCCAGACCGCCGGGCCCTTGTGTCTTTCCTCCTGCCCCTCTCGGCGGCCCTGGTTTCGCTGATACTGTCAGCTACTCACAGGCACTATTTAGAAAGCTCAAGATTTCCCACGTCCTATACGGAGACAAAAGTCCATTTACGGTCGGAAATCGGAAAACAAGATAATATAAAAATACTCCGTCAACTCGACCACAAAACCGAACGATGACGTGATGGTAATAATATATGAGCTCAAACATCATTTTGTGACGAAATTATTATAATAGCTAAGATAGATAAGCCTGAGGTCCCATAATATATAGTATAAAAGTAGTTTCTCCAGTAGTCGTTAGGTGGCGCTGATGGTAAAGTTGATAGTTAATAGAATGAAAAATTAATAATAATAAAAATTTTAAAAAATAATAATAAGAAGAAGAGAGGTCCCTTAGTAATAATACCTGTCTGCGAAGTAAGTAAAAAGTCTAGGATGTTAGGCGTAGGATATTCAGTAGGTGGCGCTAGGCGCCATTTAGTTAGAGACCGATAGTTAGTTTCACCCTGATCCCGGATTTTAGGGGGTTTTCACACCCCAGATGTAATTATTCTCCGTTTTCTCGAAGGTTTGCAGAACTGGAATTTTTTAATTTTAATAATTTGCTACCCATCCTGTTTGCCAACAAACCACAGAAATTCACATTTATAGCCCTACTGTTCATGAGCTATGACATTTTTCCTGTTGGGTGTGAAACACCCCAGAATTTTATGCTCCGATTCATAGTTATGACTTCCTAACCTCAGTAACCTGACATCAGTTGAGCATAACTTATTTACTACCGCTAATATTTTATCGCTCCAGAATTATTTGGCATATACAGTATCTGTAGTAGAAAAACAAACATGACTGCCAAACTAAGTGGATATTCGTTGCAAGAAGTGGTAAACTATTTCAATGAGAATGACGGCGTAATTGAGGCAGATGGTGGTAAACTGGTAATGACGTCAACAGTAGTGATTCTGAGTGTATACCTGAAGAGGAACTTGATCAAAAATCAGTGATCAGGAAAGTGAAGAATTCGGCAATCGCAGCAGCGTGAAACCGCTGTTCTTGGTTTACTGCTACTCGCCAGTGTATATCATGGTAACCGTGAGCCTTTGGAAGAGTTGACTGAGGTCACCAAAAAGTGGTCACCCAATATTTGCTGCTACAATGGCATTTAGACGGTCTAAAAGTACAGTATATTGAGATTCCCGAGATCTGATAATAAGGTCACAATAGACCTGAAAGAGGGACCGCTGATAAATTTGCTGCAATCCGCAATGTTTGGAAATTATTTGTCAGTCAGCTGCGTAAGTTTTAGATTCTTTGTGCTGATATTCCTGGATTGACATATGTCCGAACTGCCAGAAAAACAATCCCAAAGCACAATGCGGTATGCACGACAGCCTAGCAAAATGGTCGTCGATTTGTGGACTTTCTGATCAACTGACATTGGTCTCCTACTGCATTTCCTTGGATACACAATTCCTGCACAGGCACTCAATGGCGATGCAGCTTGTGCGACTCGGGATATAACTTACCGGTATAAGTCATCTCGACCCAAGGGTGATGGACAAAAAAGTTCGAAAGCGCTGTGGCAGTTGTTGCGGCTTTGTTTGTTCAGAACATTCAACTGTTTCTGTACTTCAGTACGTGAAGACTGCCACTAAATTACTCAGACACATACAACTTGATAGAACAGTTGAAATTCTATTGTGTTTATGACAATTTGCAAATATATTGAGAGTATATTTGTACTTTTGTGTTAATTTTAGTTCAGCGGTTCTCAATCCGTGGTCCGCGGACCAAAAGTGGTCCGCGAGAGGGCGTCTAGTGGTCCGCGGCTTATTGCGAAAAAAAAAAATTACGGATTTTTTTTGCTTGTCAGCCTTTTTTGATAGGCGATAACGTTTTTTGTCGAGCTTTTTCGACAGACACTGGTTTCATATTTCTCAGGTGCAGTGGCGTAGTGTGGTCTCGTGCCGCCCATGGCTCCTGGAAAAAATGCCGCCCCAACCTGCTCCTATTATAACAGACAAGCAAAAAAACGTCCTCGCCGCTCAATTTGCCTCCCTTTTCAAATGTTGCCGCCCCTACGCTAAAACTCTCGCGACAACCTGACAAGCAAAAAAGGTCATCGCTGCTCAATTTGCCGCCCCTTCATGCGTGCCGCCCATGGCTCGAGCCATAGTAGCCATTGGTACGCTACGCTACTGCTCAGGTGGTCCGCGAAAAATTTTTGATACTCAAAAGTGGTCCGCGAGACAAAGGGGTCTGAGAACCACTGGTTTAGTTGCTTTTAGTGGTAGGCCTATGTAAGGGTGATTTTCAGGGCTTCTTATGAAATTGAGGTTTGGCCTTTTGGGCTTGAAATTCAATATATAGATTAGGCGTTATGTGTTTAAATAAGTAGGCCTAGTAGTACAATCATCTCTCAAAATTTGCAATCGTGCTTTTCAGCCTTTGCGGCACATGAGCTTTGGAACTCAATTCCAATATCCCTTCGTTGTAAACCATCAAAGCCAAATAACAAACTCTGAGTCACAATTTTTCCTCCCCCTCTTTCATCTCCTCATGTTTTTCTTTCTAAACTAAAATCATTTCTTTTATAAAATCATTTCCTCCATAGCTGTAGCGTCCTGCCCATTGACAATCCTAAACTAGTTTTGATTAAATGACCCGGCATGAATGACCCACCTTGGCTATAGCTACTTCATTTGAGATTGATTCATAGGAATAAGGAGCTACTTCGTGCATCTTTGGAAGCGCTTTAGAAATTAACGAGATTTTTAACTCCCTCTACTTAAGTTGTAGAAGGTGAAAGTTATGGCGTTGACGCGGACGCGGACTGTAGTCGCTTTGAGTTTTTATGGTTTTAAATCAAAGAAATAGTAAGAAACATTGCGGTGTTCTCTCTCTCGCTCCGTTGTAAAATCTATCGTAAAGTCCTACGATTTTCAAAGCTGACAGCCTATGTTGGCTCACATTCTCGAATAATTAATAATTAATTTATTAATTATTATAATATTGTTAATTCGGTATCACAACATTCTGTGGTAAATTCCCAAGGCATGACTATAGTTAAGTTCCAGAAAATCAAAAATTAGGGAGCAAAATACCAAATACATTTTCAGAAATGTATTTCAAATAAAAAATACTTTTACGGCCCCACGACAATCGGCAACAGTGTAAAGAGCTTAATAATCTAATTTCAAATGAAACAAAAACAGTTCCTGTCTACAGTGTCTACATTCAACAGTCAACACTAGAGTAAAGGTAGAAGCATAGATTGCAGGTTAACGCGTTGTGACGTCATTTTATAGGGGAGGGGTCTGACTTTTTGTGACGAGGGGATGGGACGGGGGTAAAAAAAACTACGAAAATCGCGTGACGTCATTTATGGACGGCGTCTAAGATAACTGGGTCATTGTACAACAGGTTTTATAGAATATAGCAGGGTTGCACAACCCGTGGCCCGCGGGCGATTTTTTGTGGCCCGCGGACGTTTCCAGGATTTAAATGGAAAGTGGCCCCGAAGGCTTTAAAGTGGCCCCGAAGGTTTTCTTGCTTTCATATTAGCGCTACACATTAAACCTTGTTATTATTATTTATTATTATTGTGCCCCTGCTGTCAGTTCAACAAAGCATTCTAAAATTCGTCCTCTGCTCTCTCACATCCGTGTAACATGGTATGTCATCTCTTCTATAAATAACTTGGATTGATGGCGACTTAGACCATTGGAACGAATGGTTTCTTCTGTAGCGCAAATATGATAGCAAGAAAGCCTTCGGGGGCCACTTTAAAGCCTTCGCGACTATTTGGAAGCACTTACTTGTGTAAACAAACATTTTCTGTAAGAAATTGAACAAAAATTTTTAAGGTTCAGGTTGAGTGCTCGGCTTTTGAAAGTTGCAACATTAAGTGAACAGCCACGAAAAATTAATAAGATTGTTAGACATTCAGTCTCAACAACTCCATTGGGTATAAAAAAAGACGACAGACCTTTGGTTTTTAAATTTTATTAATTAATAATTGGACATGGTCATAGTATTTTTTGATTAACAAGGCCTTAACCTTTAATTCTACATTTAAATTACAGTACTAATCATCATTTCAATTTCATTTATTCCTACTGGATTGATTGCAGGGATATTTTACGCCCCTCTAACACCTCCCCTCCAACGCTCCCCCCAATTTGAGGTCGACTCTCCCCAAATTTGGTAATGTGACAATGGTATGCATACAAAATGCATAGGCCTACAAATTAGCTCCGGACAAAATATTGCTATTAACGGTTACTGTCAACGTACCACTTCTGCATTATAAAAAGCGCTTGTGGCCCGCGGAGTCTCGGAACCGAAAAATGTGGCCCTTCGTCCTTAAAAGGTTGTGCACCCCTGGAATATAGACAACAAGAACAAGAGAAGACAATGGACTAATACTGTATACATTAGACATGAGACATTTTGCATGCAAGGCTTCTATCTTGTGAAGGTCTACGTAAAGTAGCGTCCATGTTTCTATGGCATAAAGCTGCACTGACATTACGAGGGCCTTGTACAGATGAATCTTGAGACTAAGAGAAATACATTGAAATACATTGAGAAATACATTGAGAAATACATAAAGATTGTAGCCTTATAAAGAATGGTAATTGATTTGTTGATAACGGCATCGTATGCTGTATTTCGTCATACCGATAAGCGCGTAAGAATTCTTACGCGCCAATAAAGAAATCTTCGTAAATGCTACACGTAAAATTTTGCCAATAACATCATAAGGCTGTTCCGGCGTCTTCCTTAAGTGTAACGTTCCGGCAACGTACAGTCGTCGGACCGTTGGATGATTGTAGCCTGGGCATCAGAGTTTTTATGGTGGGCAAGACGCGTTACAGCGAGAGCATGTAAGGCACTCACAACTTAACAACTTGTGAGGAAGGTTGAAGCGCTTTTCAGCTGGCGGATATGGTGGAGGGGTTGTCCAGGTACACTGATGTAATGTCCTCGACCTTGGCATCGGAAATGGTAGGATCCAGAGAGACCTTCATTCAACACGGAAGATTCGACCCGTATGTTATACTCCGTCATTGCCGATGGTGATGTGCGTATAATACGCGTACGGTAAAAGCTCCGTACGCTGAAAATACGTTGCCTAAAATAAGTGAACTGGAATCTCAAAATTTACCTGAAAACATTTGCTTCCGAGTTAGTTAGTTATCAAGTCAATTTCTATAGCGCAAAATACACGGAAGAAGTCTTATTCTATAGTATAAATCTAAGGTTACAGATGGTAGCTTGTACTTGTACTCGGAGGCCGCCCTTGTACTGAGTTTTAGCAAGTATGACCTTGTTACATCCCCAAATCAATGATACCATGCTGTTCCCAAAATCCTCACAGATGACCTGGCAATATAAAGAAATCAAATGATATATATATATATATATATATATATATAGGGTTATATGACCGATGCAAGATATCATCTCTATTTTTAAGTGCAACTGTGATGATATTTAGAAAAATTAAAGGTCCTTCGGACGAGCACTCAGGCCGTGGCCTTGGCCTCGAGGCGCCTCGAGCCTTAAGGCTCATGGCCTCGGATACAAGTCCTCGGCCTTGGGGCGGCGCTGATCTCCGTTACCAGGGCCCTCAGCCAGGCGACTGGTGCTGAGAAAGGCTTTATTATGTTGATACAAGGGCCATTGTTCTCATGCAACGCGAACCTAAATGGTTATATGGCGTCTATTTTACTTTACGGATTAATCCGCTTAGGCTCATTTAGACTGATCGCACTTGGAAAAGAAATCGCCATCTGGCGAAAGAAGGCAAGCTAAGAGTCGACCTCTAATAAAGGGTGGTCGAAATGCAAGCATTGTGGAAATAATTGAAACTCGAGGAACTTCAAGTGGGTTCAAGAAACATCTGGATAGAAAACACGACCTTCTTCTCATCATTTTTAATTTTATTTTCCAACGCTGTTACCACTCTACTAATCCTTCCCGGGTAGGGGCCCAGCACTTGTTTGGCCCCAAAATTTCAATAGTTTGACGTTTAATCTATTAGTTTATTATTTTGATTTTATTTGATTTTTTTGTTCAGTTGATTTGTGCTATTCTTTGTTTGTAGGTACTATATTTTTTATAAACCTCTGCCAGCCTTGTCAACCAATAAAGATTAAATTAGTTTTATTCTGCATTATTTCATGATATGTTTATACAGGGGGCGTCATTTATATATATATATATATATAAATGAATATATAATATAATATATATATATAAATATAAAATAAAAATTTATCAATATTTATATAAAAAGGAACATCTAAAGGCTCATCGCTTGGCCTAGGAGAACCGAAGGGTAGGCCTAGACCTCCTGGCCTTGGCCTCGGACCAGTTTGGCATGGCAAAGGCTGAATGAGGGCGGTTGCCAGCCTTTCCCTCGCCGCCTTTCCTTCCACTGCAAAAGTCAGCGAAAAAAAATGTCAACTCATTCGCAGCTGAGTCGACTGGGGGCGGTTTGGGGCAGAAACAACCGAAAAGTTTCTGCCGCGGCCGGGAGTTGAACCTTGGATTGGCAGACCAGTGTAATATATAATATGTAATGCACGCTCTATTATAATGAACATACACATAATACTAATAATATATGTATATACACTATATTTGTATGTATATATATATGTATGTATAAACATACATACAAATATAGTGTATATACATATATACATATATTATTAGTATTATGTGCATGTTCATAATAATAGAGCGTACATACATAAATACATATTAAATATGTATATAGACAGGCATATATATACCCATAGTCCCATATATATATAATATATATATAGATGTACATATATAAAGACAAATACAAAATTTTATACATACATACATACATAAACACCTGCATATAAATATACATAAATACATATTTATATACATTTATTTATGCATATACACATATATAGATATATACACACATAAACAGATAAACATGTAAATATTAGGGCTGCGGAAATTAACGATTAATTATTCGATTAATCGTCAAAGAAAATTAACGATTAATTTAAAATTAACGATTAATTTTTTAATTTTTTTTGGTTAAACTATTAATCTTACTTACTGATTTTTTTCAGTTTGGAAGTTGTACAATTGTACACAAAAACAAAAATGGATGCGGTTAGCGATAAATCAAATAAGTATAAGGCCATTTCAGGCCGTTTGTCTGACCATTTTGGTATCAAATTAGCGTCCGATGGAACAATAATAAATGCGGAAAGTGTCTACTGTTTACGATTTGTGGCCCGAATGCGATGTCACATTTAACTAAATTAAAGATTAATTAATCGTTAATTTTTGATTAGTTAACTATTAAAAAAAATTTAATCGTTACCAGGCCTAGTAAATATACATATACAAATGCATATCTATGTATATATATATGCATACACAAATGTATATATACATATACACATACATATATATACATATATGTATAATTGTATATATGTATGTATATATGAAAATATTATAATATAGGCCTACTAATTATATTATTAAATACTTATTTATATATTTATATATATATGCACTATTTATAAATACTAGAAAGACAGGCATATATATACCCATAGTCAGTGCAGAATAATACTAATATCTATCCACGCGCAATGCTCGCGCTTTAACTCGCGGCAACGAATATTCCAGAACGACCAATCAGAACGCTCACCCAGCCAACCAATCAGAACGCTTGAAGGTAACCAATGAGAACAACACACAGGCAACCAATGAGAACGCTCAAACAGATAAGCAATCAGAATATACATGAAGGTATCAGACATACAGAGGAAGGATTTTAATATTATACTAGAAAGATGCTCGCTTCGCCGCAGTGCAGGATAATACTAAAACCCAATCATTGAATTCATGCTGAACAACGTTTCAATGATGTACATACGCCACCTAGCCAAGCTCTTATTAATAATTAGGCCTGTGCACGTTAAAAATAACTGTGACCAAGACGCTGTTTACGTATTTTTTTGTGCACGTTAAAATACTACGCGTTAACGCAATCGCGAACGCCCACCCAACTGACGCTGCAATGACTCGACCAATCCGTGCTAAACTAGAACAATTGTTACCAATCAGCAACATCGTCTTGAACATCGCCCACTCGCGAGAATGACTAAACAGGCTAAACCGAACGCTCCAATAGTCAACCAATCAGAACGCTTGAAGGGTAACAGACATACAGAATAACGATTTTAATATGATAGACTTATATATATATATATATATATATATATATATATATATATATATGTATACAATAAGGCTATATATATTATATATATGCTCATTTATATTACGGTTATTATTGGGGACGGTCATAACTGGGGCGGACATGACGGGGGCAGTTATAGCGGGGGCGGTCATAGCTGGGGCGGCTATAATGTGATACTTAATATTAGACCTTATCGTGAGTGCATGACTGATCAGCTGTTGGAAACACTTGTTTGAAATGCAACATTTATGTTGACTAGATTATGTTTTACAACATTCTTTTTTTGCTTTTATAATTTTTGTGATTCGAATTGAAATTGTTTTTGGTTTTTCCTTTCTGACTTTTTTTGTCTAACAGAGGTCGGTCCTTGTAAGTCAGTCCTTGTGGCCTTGTGCTTGGGGGTAGGTCCTCGTCCTTGGGGCTCTGTCTTTGCACTTATCCTCGTCCTTGGGGTCGGCCCTTGTTCTTATCCTCATCCTTAGGGGGGAGGGGTCGGTCTTGGGTTGGATTCGGTCAGACCTTTTCATATTTATGGTGGGTTGGGTCAGAAAATAAGTCATGGCTCAAGAAATTGCAATGTATTACGGTGGGTTGGGTTGGGATAGGTCAAGTAGCCCTATAGCCTATTGAATTCAGTTGTGCCACAAGAATGCAATGGCATAGCAGGATTGCAGAATAGGGCATTCCCATTTTTCTGCACAAATGTTTTGACGAACCAAAAGATCATCATCTCAAACGCTTGGTGTGTTTTCCTTGATGTAATACTATCCTTAAATACCTCCTTACTACTCACTGGTTTTGTGCGAATCTCACGACCTGTCCAGAGCCTAATATGTGCCGGGCCCCCGACCCTCCCCCCGAGAATTAGAAGGCTCCGACAAGTATAGATCGAATTCAGAAGTTTGTGTGTATACACGCATGGGCGTCTGCAGAAATTTTTCCAGGGGGGTGCAAAACAAGGTCTTGTGACGAAAGAAATGAAAACATTTTCCATGGAGGTGCAAAACAAGGTTTTGTGACGAGAGAAACAAGTAAATTTACTTTTTTCATAACTCCACAATTTTTTCAGGGGGTGCAATTGCACTCCCTTCGGACGCCCATGTATACACGGCTGTGACTCCTAATTCTCAGATGCTGGCTACTCCCCTTAGCAGAGATGACCATGGGTCCATTTTTCATAACCCAACCCAACCCAACAAATCTCCAACCCAACCCAATCCATAAAATCTCCAACCCAACCCATGCTGTCATGGATAGGTGATTGTAAGTAAATTCAAGACAATCAAATCAATATAAACTGTTGTTTAATCACATTGTGTCTGAGCCACATAAGGACAGGGGTTTTCACAGAATTTGCCAAAAATATTTACAGCATTGACCTGTAAATAATAATGAACGATAACAACCAGTCACTCGTTCATAGATCATTGACACAAAACAACTTACCAGCACTTCACTCAAGAATACCAACCAAAGACGGTGGTTAACAAACTCAATGCGACAGCCACATCACTAAACCTTATACACCCTCAAGTCTCATCTTACACACGCCAATAAAATACTCCACATAAATCAGGAAACTACCAGGTAATCAAAGCATTAGATAACAAATGTTGGCTGTATGGTCATTACATCCTGTGCTCCAAACTACTCAAAATTCCTCAACTTTAGACTCGATTCAAATGGTCCATGAACGCTATATACAAGCATCCATACCAGACTTTACCAAAATATTGATTAAGCTATGGCTTCTTTCTTTCAACACATGCATCCTCTGGGTTTTGTCAAATGCTGTGGACTGAGATAAAACAAAGAAGGATGAGAAAACGCAGCACATGAAAAGGAATGAGAATCACTGGAACAAGAGTGTTTGATCGAAGAACAACCATCAAAGACAAAGATTAAACTGCACAAAAATAGGTTTTGACAAAATACAAAAAAAAGACTCCAGAATACTAATGGCCGATTAGATGACATGTAAAACAGCCAAGAGAGTAAAGACCAAAAGAATTTAACACTAACTACAATGAGTCCAAGGGGTCTGAAAGTGAAACCAGTTTTCAGCCAGTTCCATGAATTACCACAAAAAACTAAATTCTAGTAAAAGACAGGTCTCAAACAGCCGGGTATAAGTCATTTGTTTTAATAGAAGCTGGGCTTGTAATAGAAGTTTTATGATTATTTCTATGCAAACTATGTCTAAAACTCCAAAGATGGCAGCAAATTGGCTTCAACTTAATTTCTATGGTAAAGAGCCATGGATAAATGATGAATCCAGATGGATAGTAAAGTTTTTCCAAGCCCAGATTCTAGAGCTGGGACAGTGCTGAGCTGTAGTCACTGAGGCATACAGTGATGCGGGTGGCATACACCATTAACCTAGAGTAGGTTGCCAGCCAAATGTCTAGACCCACACTTTACTTTGCAGTGAACGCTGCTCCTCAATTTGATGTTATAACCGTCCTCTAGCAAGTAAGGCTGAGTTGACCTTAGGGGCTCCTACGGGAGTTGAACCCTTTCCTTCAGCATGCCTGCCCAGCGTGTAACCACTTCTGCCATCTTCCCGCCCCTGATGGATAGGACCAACAAAACTGACGGCAGTGGAACTGGGATATGGTTGATTATGTATATACTACAATGCTATGGTCACAAGTCATCTTTCCAACTAATTCACAATCAGTCAGCAGAGCAGTGCAAGACATTCACGGCATAAACTTTACATCAACTGTTGCCTGAGAGAACAAATAGAAATCAAAATTCCCATTAGCCCAAACCTGTTTTTGACAACTTCGCCTCAAAGTGCATGTACACAGCATTCCAATCATATCTATATCCTTGAAACATAACAAATTCTGGGCAGGAATAAAAAAGTATGAGATCTGGGAAACAACCATATTACCTCATTCATGAATAATACAACATGCAACAGTTACATGTGTCACAAAATAAATTTTGGTATACAAGACACTGTAATATATAATTGTAATCTAGTTCTTCAAGGCCAGTGGTGCAGGTCACACGGTGATCTATCTTGTCAGTAAGACCACATCTATCAAAATCAAGATATTGAATAACAGCCTTTATATATTAATAAATTTTAACAAGGCAGTATATTAATGCGGCATTTCATCAATGCACTTAGTAGTACTGCATTGGTGCACAAACAAGTACCATACCATTCCTTATACAGATAATTAATAAAATGAAAAATGAAATTTGGTGCAAAGTTTGCAAAAGAGGGGAGATGGTTTCAGAGAATTTTAAGGGGAAGATTGCATAGAAATGCCCGGTGTAATACAGAACATTTGCATCAGAACATAAAGAATGCCACAGCATCCAGTTGTGAGGAATGAAGCATCTGTATAATTTGTTCAATCACATCAAAGCAACCGTGGTCCAATGTAGAAAAGATTAAAAAGAGGATACAGAAATCTCAATGAAATAAGAATCTCCAAGATATTCCAGCAGAGCAGGGGTATTCAACTAAATTTCATGAAGAACCACATTTTTTATGCCTGGTGCCCGAGGGCCAGGTGCAAATATTTTTCAGTTAAAAAAATAGCTCACAAGTAATAGAAAACAGGTAAGTTGAAAACAAGACATTTAGATGCATTTTGCATGTATTAGAAAAAGCTATTGATTGTTACAGTATCTTTGCGGGCCATTTAACACCTCCTGGCGGGTCAGATATGGCCCGCAGGTTGCCATTTGAATACCCCTGCCGTAGAGCATTCATTCAACCGAGCAGCAGAAATCCAGCTCAATTTTTATTATAAAACACCCAATGTTCCCTCAAAGCCAATCTTTCATGACAGCAATCTAAAACCGACGTTGGTACTTCTGTTAAGCACAAGCAACACAGTTGCTATTGTTCATCCCATTTTAAGCATGAAAACTAAGTCAAGTAGTCTACAAAGAATGCTACAGTGTGCCAGAGAAGACAGAAAACAAATCATCAGTCTTGTTCTATAAACATAATCACTAAACATTCGCCCACAAATTACAGCGACACATAAGCTGAATTAATAGCAATCAACTTTAGAAAAATTTCAGTATTCAAACACCTTTATCAAAATTAGCTAAAATTCTAACAAATTTCACCTCAAAAAGTTTTAACCCTTTGACTGCAGCAATCCTTATAACCAATAGGCTGTTAAGCCAAAATATTGGCCTAACGTGGCAAAAGGGTTAAACAAACTTCAAACGCATGCTACAGACACTGTTTGGCAGGCATAAATTACTAATTGCCCAAGAGTCACTGTTTGACAAAAAGTCTTGGTCGACAGAACTCTTAACAAGACAACGTCACAGAGAAGAAAGCTTAAATTAAAATAATCAAATTGTAACCAAAATACACAAACAATCAAATTGACAATTGTGAATCCTAGACAATCTAGCACAGAAGACCTAAGTGCCACCGTTAAAGAAATCACACAAGATAACGAGAAGTATACGCGTGCAAAAAAGTCAACTTGCATCTCAACCCGTCAAAATATCAATCACAAACACTGATTTCCTCGGCAAGCCTCAACCACCACTGCCTATTAACGTATATTCATTCCAAAAACAATTACATTATTCACCTACAAATGTCACGCAAAAAATAATCACAAAAACTCTTTCAACAAATGAAAATTTTTCATTATTTTCCCTTTCTACAGCACAGCTTCAAACTATGCAGCCTCAATATCAAATGCAACTGTATGAAGCATTCACAGTAGAATGATTTTTTTGTCCATGAATGAACATGACGCCAACAAATAAATCAAAATGATCAATTTGCTGTTAACACTTTTTCGCTATCATTATTAAAGGTTTCTTAAAAATCTTAAGTTCTGAATCAGCAATGAATAATGTCCTCATCTACCTGCTCTCGTCGCAATCCTCCTTTTTGTGCAAATCAGTCACATAATAACAAAACACAATGCCATACCCAACTCCCCACGGCAAGCAGTTCAGAAGCCTCCCACTAATGATTCACCAACATTCTCATTAGATGTCATTCGCTTCAGAAAGTCTGTGCCTCGTGAAAAGCCTAACTTGGAAAAACCATGATACAACTGCTGAATACTATTACTAATGGCTCCTCCGGCATTGGTCACTTGCTTACAGAGCAATATGCAATTAGGGTAACTCTATTGTCTTGATATGATGTCCTTTTTCGTGTAAAATAAGGACCATAGATTTAGATTTGATGCAGAAGTTAAGGGGAATAATGCTGATAGAGAGACTGACGGAAGCAACGGTGTGCTATTGCCATGCAGCCGACGGAAAGTTGTTGACCTCCGCCTGCTCCGTAACTCCCACCCCGCCGACAGTGTAGTTCACTCTTATCCTCATCCGCAAAGGTTGCTGAAGACAAAACAATGGTTCAAGCCTCAATAAAACCATTCATGATTTTCCATGATAACTGCTGCTTTCTTTGGATCAAATTATATTATTATTATTATTATTATTATTGAGACAAATTTTTATAGGACACTAGGCACTGGGGGTAGGAAGATGGCAGAAGTGGTTACACGCTGGGCAGGCACACTGACAGAATGGGTTCAACTCCCGTAGGAGCCCCTAAGGTCGACTCAGCCTTATTGGCTAGAGGGCAGTTGTAACATCAAATAAGGAGCAGCTTTCGTTGTGAAGTAAAGCGTGGGCCTAGACGTTTGGCTGGCAACCTACTCTGGGTTAATGGCGTATGCCACCCGTGTCGCTGCATGCCTCGGAGATCAGCACCGATCCCAATACTCGAATCTGGCATTGGACAACTTTACGTTTTTTACACTGGGCATGTACAAGGCCAAAGTCAAGGGAACTTTAACAAATGCCACTTGCATGAAATGCTAAACAAGTAAGTCTTTAGATTATTCCTGAATAACACAAAAGAGTTAGCCTTTATAATATTCTCAGTAAGTGATTTGCATAAGATCCGATTGGAGCGTTAAGCTGATCTGTTGCTGTACTTAGCAGTTTTGGCCAGAGGTATCAAAGTGATATCAAAGTTTCCTACACTCTAGACAGATGTCTTTCAACTAACGTACAATTTCTGCCCATTGCTCAAATTGCTTTTTAATTTAAATAAAATTTTCAGCAACTATCCTTGATCACATGACCGACTGCAATTTAATGCTTAACCTCAATATCAGGATATACCTAGGACATACCTTATCAGGGTTATCAACTTTGATCACTTGGTTAATAGCACCAGCACCGTTTGGAGGAAGAAAGTTACTTGAAGGTGAAAGAAGACGCAGCTGGAAAGAAGTCTGGAAAAATATAATCAAACAGAGTTGAAACAAACGAAATATTTCACAACAGTGAAGTTTTTCATAAGAAATGCATTAATAAAAAATTATCTACAGACAGAATATTGTCATTATTACAATGCTTTAATAACATCAGACAAAAACATGGAACTGAATGAATGAATAAATAAATAAATAGATATATTGTAACAAGGAATGCATAACCAGGGACAACTTTGGTCCACCCAATGTACGTAAAGTAAAAAACCTTGTTCCCTCATTTTATCTCACAGTGACAGGAACCTGCTTAGGGCATTACACTCCAAGGCACTGCCAATTATAAAGCAACGACTAATAGCCAACAGTAACAATATGAACACCGATACCTCATATGAACCTGCCACTTTTAAAACCAACTCATTATGTGTTTTATGAAAGCATAATGCATAAGAACTTGGACAAATTATGAAGCAAAATCTCAGACATACAGAAACTAAATTTACACTGAACTTGCACAAAAATCCAGTTTCTAGTGTAATGCAATAAAACTTCATAATAATTACTCATGTGAAAATTTTTAAACATCACAGATTAAACATCTTAGAGGACTTACATTTTAATTCAAGCAAAGAGATTAATTAATTAATCAGGCAACATGTTCGTTCAGCTAACCTTGGGAACTGCAGCTTGAAACACAAAGTCCTGAACTGGGCCGTTGTTCATATTGACCGCTGTAAGCATGATAGTGACCTGGGCAGGTTCGGCCTGGCTCCTCTCAAATGCAAACATGATCTGCACTCCGCCTTTGTCAAAAACGGTCATGCCAGGAATGGCTGCAAGACAACATAATCCTAAATAAAATCTCTTTATGCAAAGAAAATTATCACACAACCACACTGCATTCCAAATGAAGTGACATCATTTTAGAAATCAATACAACCAACAAATTTTATTTTATTCAAAATTTATAAAAGTTTACCCACATTGAAAATCATCTATTCTACACAAAAGTTGCAAATTTCAACAAAATCAGTAGCACAGTTTATAAGATATTAATATTCTAAAATTTGAACTGTAAAACACAAGTTTCCACAAATGGGAGAGTCACCACTGCAATTGCATCATTACATCGTTTACAGCGTGTGCTCAAAGTGACAAGTTAGATCGCTGCGGAAACCGGGAGATACCGGCGGATCACTCTGATCCTCTGTAATTGGCAGTGACATCGGCAAATCACCTCATTGATATGCACCGCCTGAATGATAAAATCTCACCCAGATTACCCCCCAGAAGCCATAGGCTTGTAGAGGGGGGCAATGGTCGCGTCACCCACTTTGAAAGGTTCCTGAATTATGAGGTCTCTTCTTCTAGGAGCGCAAATCCAAATAAACTCAGTCCTTGCCGAGTTCAGGGCAAGGCGATTCTCTTTAGCCCATGTGGTAATGGCGGCATATACAGTAGCTTTGCTATAATGGACTTCGCGAGTCTGTAAAATTTAGTATGTTATATTTGAAGTACGTTATACACCATCAAATACAGTGGTGCATCACCACCACGGCCCTTTACAAATGAGTACCTATATGCCATAACCGAGTCAGTTATATTGAAGCTCTACTGTACACAGAAATATATGCATCAATATGTTTATGTAACACATTATTATATGTTAAATTAATAAATTAGCCAAAAATTACAAAGGTCAAATACCAGTTATGTTATTGTTCGCGTGTGTTTCTTGGGTGAGAACGTTCATATCTGTTCCCAAATTCAAATGTAAACCATCCAGGGCAAGACCAACTGACCCAACAGCTGGTCTTCCTATAACAAAGAACATAGTATCATTTCAATGCCATTTACAAGCTAACAAAGGCCATTATATATATTATATATATATATATATATATATATATATATATATATATATATATATATATATATTCATTCATATGAAATTTATGATTACTGGTATGTACATACCAGTAATCATAAAATGAAATAATAAAATTTTATGATTTGTATGTACTATTAGACTCTGCCATTTAATAAATTAAATTCACTTAGATTCAGTGAATCAGTAGACTTATTAGTGCCACTGCATCATAATGCCTAGGGCATTGACCACTACGCAATATATATATATATATGGCGGCTCCATATATATATAGGGGGCCCGTATATATATAATCACTGCCTGCCCCCAGTTGCCAGTTGGGATTTCATAATAAACTTTACTGATTGTTAAACAACAAATTGTTGGCCCCTTAATGATTAAAAGTTGATTCAGTGAATCAGTAGACTTATTAGTGCCACTGCAAATGCCTAGATTGCCGCCACTGCGTACAGGCAAATATTTTCAACGTCTTTATTATTTGATTTGCCAGCTTCAAGAAAAAATGAGCTGTATTCAGCCATTGTCAAGCATCTCAATAATTATTCAATAAGATCACGTCTGCATGAGTTATAAGCCTTTTACTATAATAAAACTCAGGACAAAAGCAATAGACTAGTCCAGGTTTATGAAAAATAGCTCCCCCTACAGCAGAAGTTGCCACCCAAAAGAGGCCCAAAAAAGCCAAATCACGGAGTTGCCCCTGGCGTAAAGTAAGGTTGTATTTCATCTGGCATAAGTTTAAATTCCAACGGCAGGTATCAAATGAAATCGAGCTCACCTGCACTTGATGGTCCAGACAGGTCAATGTCACCAAGAAGGTCAAGGATGTTGTCCTTGTTCTGTCTGTATGATGGCGCCACATTCTGAGAAACAGGTAAGCTGCTGCTGCTGCTTTCATTATCGAACAAGTCCAGAATGTTTTGACTCTGAAATTTTTCATTTTAAATGCAAATATTTGAAATCTGAGACAACAATCCCAAAGGTAAAGGCAAATCATTCACAACAACACACAGAGACAACCAGGTCATGGTAGCAAGCAAAAAAATGTGCAAGCTGAATCACAGCTTAAATGTCTACGGGGTGGCGCAAAAAACCCGGACTATATTAAATGCAAACCTAAATGTGACTAGTCCGGTTTTTTGTTGCTCCACGCTGTATTTATATTACAAAAATCTTATGATGAGATTAACATTATGAGTATTATACATAACTAAAGATTCATACTGAAGAAAAACACTGCCACTAGCCTCCTTATTTAGAACGACAGTGTTCATGTTCTGTGAAGCAGGGCCATTTGTATATTCTGAATCTTCACTCGGAGTAGCGTCTCCATTCGCAAGTGCTGTCCCACTGTTGCTCTTCTCCAAGATGGGCATTCGCTCAAGAAGACCAACACTAACAAATTAACAGAAAGACTATTACCAGAATTCACTTAAAGAAGAAAAAAAATAACTTAAAAGGCCAAAAAATATCAGAAATCAATCAAAACCTGCAACATATATACTGCATATTTAAAGGTGCAGTGGAGTATTCCAGGACAATTTATATAGCACTGTAATATAATTAAATACCAAAATCAAAGGCACGTTAACAACGCTGACATGTCAATGAAGGTCCGAAGGTGGCAATGCTAAAAGTAGTAGTGAATGGAGTAGTTGAGGGGCATGGTGGAGTAGTAGGATAGGTAGAGTGGTACGATTCTTGCCATGCAATTGCAAGGGTAGCAGGTTCGAATCTGACCCTAACCACTGTGTAGAAATGACTCAACGTGCGTTAACAAGTAAATAATAATAATAATAATATTCATTTATGTTTTCTTAACTTGCTGAGCAAAACAACATTTAAAGAAACAAACCGGATAGAATCTGCAGTCTTAAACAGTGCGCCATATTCAATCGATCGCTGTTGCAACTCGGCATTGAGACTGGCTGCATAGACGCTGATCAACCTTCTAATCAACCTGCAAAGACCAAAACGAACAAGATAAAGAAAACTTTTATGCTGCATGAGGCCCACTGTAACAAAGCCATTAATCTGACGGCCTGCCAAGGGACGTGAAATGGCCCACGATAAATAAAATCGATAAGTAAACTAATAAACTGATGGTGTAAAGCACACTAGACTTTTGCTCACGCCATGTTTACCGCGCTATACTAAATCGTCATAACTAACTAACAGATAAACTAATAAATAAACTAATAAATAAATTAGCTTTCTTTCCATCAGACCCTGTTACCTTTTACAGTCTATGCTGTAATTCATCTACCAATCCTGGCCCTGTTACATTTCCAGTCTAGGCCAGGAGCATTCAACTAAATTTTATGAAGGGCCATATTTTTTAATGACTGATGCCTGAGGGTCAAGTATATATATTTTTGTAAATCAAAAATATAGTTCACAGGTAATAGAAAAAGGTAATTTGAAAACAAGATTGAAAACAAGACAGAATTTTAAAATATCTCCGTGGACCATTTCACACCCCTTGGCAGGCTGGATCTGGCACGCGGGTCGCCAGTTGAATACCCTGATGTAGGCTATCATTCATCTACCAAGCATGAAAGATCGAAGGCCAAACTGGTCTGCAGGTATATAAATCTCATAAAGGCCATTTGTTTGCAACATAATGTAAAATAGATGAGTTAACTTAAGCGTGGGCATCCCATAACTGGGCAAAAAAAACAAAGTTAACCTTTTTTATCAAAACCAGCAGTCATCAGCACATCATTTTATTTGGTCAGTTAAAAATAGCTTAGACCCCTCTTCGGAAATACAAAACAAACACTACGCCACATATAGATGGTCAGTTAAAAAGCAGCTAAAGTTAAAAAACACACTACACATATAGATATATTACAAAAACTGAAACAACAATTAAATGAATGCAGTACAAGACATTCATTCTGCCTACAATTTGTAAGAGTTAGTCACATAATTTTCAAAAATTCATTTATTAGTTTATTTATCGATTTATTAATTGCAAAACCTAAAAGCAGAAAACTATTATTACCAATTATCAACAATAATACCTCATAGCTAGAATAAAAATTATATTGCCTGCAAATCCAGAATATTACAAGTAATAAATAAAGCAAGTCATAAGTAACAATGGCAAACGACACGACTACAAGAGAACTAAAATAAACAAAAAAACATAGATAATTAATACCTCTGATTGAAAACAAGTAGATAAAAGATTTAACTTACGGAATAGAACTGTTAAATCTAGTGCTCAGCTTCACAACGGCCGTGATCGCGTATTGCTTTGTGATCGCAGATGAATTGTTGTTTACGAGGATTTTCTCCATCACCTCCAAAACTTCCTCTTCTGCAACCTATATGATCAAATTTAACATGTTAAGAATAAACATCCAATTAACAACTGGCATCTGTAGAACGGTCATAGTCCATCATAAACTAATCCAATGTTACAAATGTATGGCATTAAAGAGATGAGATTATCAGCAATAAGCACTGACAGTGATTGGGAGGTCACAAATTATGCTAAAATAACAGTGGCATTATACAAGTTTTTCTGTAGTTAAACATTCTTTGCAATCAATCCTAAATGCATCATCTTAAAGACTTAATATTCGTAAAGTGATACATGTTATCAGCAGGCAGCAAAAACAGCTGGAATTGTTGCACCAAAACCAATGTTCAAACACCCTGTTCATTTTGAACCAGCATTCCTTCAGTTTTGAAGTTTCAGTTTCAGTCGACTTATTTAGGATATTTCAGTTTCCATTTTGTTTTCGGCTTTCCAGACTTTCAGTTTCAGTTAGCTGAAGGAACACTGCCTGAAAGCACCCAAATTATCAAAACAAATGCCTAAACGCCGTCAACTGATGTTACAAATTCACCTGGATAGGTTCATCATCTTCCGAGCAGGTGGTAAACAGAAGATCGCCATATTCGCCGATGCACCAAGCGGCCACCTGGACAAGAGGCTGTTGTGAGATATCGGCGCAGAGGGCCTTGTACAGTTGCTGAACGGTGTACGCGTGAAGGCCAGACGCTTCCTGCACAAGCTGCACTAAGCACGCGACCATGTCGTCCCGTACATAATTTCCAGCCTTTCAAAACAAACGACAATAAGCAAAAAATACAATGCAAGTCACTTAAGTTCTTAATTAAACAAGTATTCAGACATGGAAGATTTAAGCCGATATTCAAACTGAAATTTTAATGCATGAACACATAACACATGCATGAACACACTAAGTAAAACGCTCTCGACTTTAGCCTTAGCTATGCTATAGCGTTTTATAAATTATCTATGTAATAATAATAATAATAATAATAATAATAATAATAATAATAAACATTAATCTATTACTTAACATCACTGAATTCCTTGAATCTGGTAAAACAGCAACAAGAACAGATAATTATTTCACAGCCATTCATTGACAAATGACTAAATGCATCCCACCAGTATTTCAAAGACTTCAATAGCTAATTTATTAAATTAATTACACAATTCGAAGACAAAACAGAATTATTAAAACAATTTGTTAAAGTCATAACTTTAAAGAATTTAAAGTATATTGCTCTTTAAGATCTTAAAGACTGTCCACTGTGTCCAGCACTTAGTGGCAAAAACTTTTTGTTTATTAGATTTAATATCAACAGTAACAACTATGTAAAAATATCAGTTCTTCGTACAGTTGTGAGTATCTTCATCATTGTATCAACATGCCACCGTTTGTTAGGAGCATACCTGCAAAAGTAAAAGAATTCAAAATTGGAACTCTGGTGATCATTAAACTGCTTATATATCTTCTCAATGACTTGACTTCGTGAATGAGTTGGGACAGATTGCTGGTGAAAATTTACAAAACTTGTTGTGACCCATGGATAGTTGAGGTCAAAGTTTGGTTACAAAGCAGTTTTACAGACAATGTTTGGTTACAAAGCCATCTCAGAATTGAACTTTGACTAATAAAAATTAACATATAATGTTGAGAAACATCAATTTAGTGCAGTGAATAGCCTAACAAGTTCACATTGTCTCTGTTCTGAAACACAAAAAATGACGAAGCACTGGGCAGACAATGAATGAGTTACTTTCTTTCGTAACTGTCACCATCAACTCTGCATAAATTGGGGGTCTAATGATCAAGCCAACAAATTAATCAGAATATCTCCAAATGACAGATTACATTACTTTACTTAGAAAAAGTGTTATTCAGAATAAATGATGACTTGACTGCATGGGGCTAGAAAACAGGTTGTTGCAGCATTGCAAGGATGTCAAGTAAATGCACGTTTCTCACAAAAACACAAAATTTGCACACAAATTGTCTACAAATGACAATTTACTATAATCTTTTGATGCACTAAAGCACTTACTGAACATCAGGACTCGACAATTTTAGCACATAGACAAAAAGTAAAAAATCATCACATTAAAATTTATGCAGTATGTTACTTGTGTGAATATAAAACAGAGAGACAAGTTAAACAGATAGATGGAAAAGTGTTACAAACTAAAATGCACAAAGTAAATTACACGTACTTCTCCGCTGCAAGAACAAGGTTGCTAGAACAATCTGTTTTGAAATCCGGATCACATTTCTCAAGGAAGGCCAGCAGTTCCTTCACCATTCCTCGGATATTGTTACTGTTGATCAGCGCAAAACATAGCTCCATTGCCCTCCTTCAAAAATAACAAAATACATATCAAAACATGACAATGCAAATATGAAGAAAGCTTCATAATGTAATGTAATAAAGCATTTATATAGCGCCTCTTATGGACGAGTGTCCAGGCGTGCTCCCACTTAGGCTACTGTGAATGGGAAATAAATAGGTTTTCAGGCATTCCAGAAAGTGTCTTGGAGTTCTTTGCTGCAGGCCAGCATCAAGGAACCACTGCGCACGTGCGCCGAGACAGATGGCGGTGTCGCGCTTGCTACGGTGCAACAATCCCCTCGATCTGAGATTGCACCGACATACACTCGGTCTGGACATACGCTGCCGGATGAATGAGAGCTGGAGATTTTTACAGCCAACATGGTTTCCAGTCTCAACGAGAGCAATTTCACCATCTCGTTCTGAAGTCAGCATTGTCCTCTGCCAACACCAACAGGCAACTGCCCACGACCAACAATACAACTCAGATTCCAGTTTGGCACCCCCATATGGCTGCCAGTGCATGCTTTTTGTGTGTCACAGATCATCTATTCTTTGACACTGTAATGCACTTGTTGATAGCATCAAACAGGTGCAATATAAATAGCTAGTTTGCTTTACCTTTCCTTCAGTCTAACACCAGATAAAACAAATCTAGCCAGAGCATCACCTTTTGATCGAGACGTCGGGGTCTTTGAGACAATCGACAATGGTGCTACGCTGTCTCTGAACGGCATTGTAGTCGGCATGAACTACTTTCAGGAGCGTGTTGAGAGCAACATAGCTAAGCACAAAATCAAAATCCATTATGATATTCATCACCCTCTACAGTCAGCAACAGCATTTCATCAGTTCCCATAATTACCGCTGTAAGGGCACTTTTTGGGATTAAAAATTATATAAAAGTAATTAGCATAGAATATAATAAAAAGGAGCTATAGGGATAAAACATAGATATAGTATAAAGGGGCGTCATCTTATGGGCAGCTTGTCGAGAAAAACTGAAGTATAGCTGAAGACAGCAGAACTGACTATTTAGTTTGAAATTATAATAAAGTTTTTATATGTCGACTACTCGTTCTGCATAAGTGAATAGTTCTTTGAATGTATTGAGGGAAGGTGTTTACAACAGCACATACTGTATCTCTCATTCGATAGACAACTTTTTTGTCAAAAAATCAATTTGGTTGCAAAAGAACCCTCAATGCATTGTTCGGAGCTAATATGCAACAACTAGATCATTTTTTTGTCAAAAAATCAATTTGGTTGCAAAAGAACCCTCAATGTATTGTTCGGATCTAATATACCTGTACTGCTATCAAGCAAACAGTAATTATAATATCTCTGAAAACTAATAATTGGCACAAAATAATTATTAGTACAAGAAATAATCAGCATGGCCCAAATTATGCTATCAAATATTAGAAACCAAGAAAAATGTCAAACTGGCATGTTCTTACCGAATATTTTTGTCGCTGTTCAGAAGAAATCGTCCAAGTATGTTAACTGCCAAGACCTGATACACAACACAACATGCTGGCTATGATGAAAGTTAAAACCAAAAGAAAAGAGGGAAAATTCATATGTTCTATAAAAAATTATTTCACTGACTATATAACCTAAAATAAAGTCAAATAATTTCATTCTAAAAATACCAAATGCATTTACTTCAAAAATTTTACCGAAGGCAAACTCAAATGCAGCTTTATGCATTACATACGATTGACCAAGAAACATGAAACAGTCTTGTTGATGGTATTCCTGTACAAAAGTCTTACTCTTAGCCCACTCTCTGATTCAATGTCCATAATTGTCAGGCAAGTTTCGTAAAGAATCGCATTTCCAACATTTTTGCTTGTTTCTGTATTTGTTGCCACCTGTAAGCACAGAGAATTCCAATGAAATCAGAAAAAAAGAAAAACTGGGATACTTTTAATACTAAAACACTAGACAATTTACCTCCTTGCGGTTACATTCTTTGGCACTTTTCCATGCGGAAAGCATTTCATGCATTTCTTAATTCTTTCTGAAGGACCTACCCACCTGTCAGACCATTCAGCAGCAAACAATGGCTCGCTGCTTTAGCTGAAGGGTATTGGCAATCATTGGACACTGGAATGTCAATAATTGGCTCAGAGTGTCCACTAACATACCTTGTCTGACACAGACTGCGGCTTCCATTTGGTTTGGCGGGTCACAAAAGCAATTAAATGGGAGGTCACCTGTTCCAAATGTCTATACTGTAGACATGACAGTCGTCGTTGACGCTTTTAGTTTCAGAATTCTTGGACGACCGCAAGTCGTCGTTACCGGTAGGGAGGTTAAGGCACCTAAGTACTCAAAATTTTTGCCATATCTAAGTCACCAAAATTGCTATTTTATACCATTACTGCTACATCATCACTCACTCACTCACTCCCACCCACCCACCCACTCATATATGGACATTCAATAAATCTAATTCAAATATTTCAAATAAATAGGGAGTGAAAAGAGGAATCATCTGAAAATACCTGTGCCAGGATGTCATTCATTGTCTCACTTGTATCAACATCGCCTTTACCAACAATGCGAAGCAAGCGAAGAATCTTCACCTGTTCATAATCAAAATAAACCACTCAAATTCAAACATTTCGATTGTCAAGATAAAACAAAACACATACTTAGACTCAGTCTATGACCAGCTAGAAATTTAAAATGTTAACACCAAAGATTGACAAATTTCTTATAAAAAGTGACTTGCAAACTAATTTATATTTGAAGATGACAATCTTACAGTGCCTTATAAAAGCCTTGTGGTTACAGGTAGGAGATATTCTGTATTACCTTGCACTTAATCATTCTTCAAGCTCATTTCTACATTAGAAAAGGGTCAACTTTTCCACACTTCCAAAAATTATGAGCCATACATAAATGTTATTATATGCTTACATATTTATTTTTCACCAGTGTGAATAATACTCATGGATGATGATTTAATGCTGGAAATATGACTAAAATGAATTTACTTAAAATCATTAAAATGTTGCATTGAAAAATTCTTTAATTAGCTTAAATCTCAGAATTAATCATAAAATCTATCCAATAAACATGTATAAAAACGTTAACAACATTACATTACTACATGAAGATTGCCAAGAAGAAAGAAAAGAGGAAGACTGCAAATCACATGGAAAAGATCATTAGAAAAAGAGCTTAAAGGAAATGGATACACCTGGAGTGAACTAGAACACCTGGCAGCAGAACAAGTGAAATGGAAGGATCTTGTTCGATGCCTATGCTCCACTGGGCAAATGGCAGAAAAAGATTATTACATGGCTTACATTACATGACTAAATAAGTCAAACAAATTAGTTATGACTTAGTAAAAGCAGCATTTTAATCCTGTTACCTGAAGGAAAGGGTCGCTGACGCCGGATACATCATGTTCCGGAGAGTATCCGGCCATTATTAGATTCTTCAATATGCGAACCAACTGTGGAACCATCTGCAACAGGATATTTAGAATGCATGATATTTATTCGGACAATATCCAGTCAGATGCACAGAAGTCCAATACCAGACACTCATTCTGTTGTGACATATTGCCAGCAGATGGGTAGACAGTTACAGCACATTACCGATATCAACACGGGGGAATTGATAGAAAAGTAATATGCAGAACAGAGGGGATAAACACAGCAAATACAAATACAAATACATGTATACTATACATATAAGTACCGGGTAGAAACATACGTCAAATGAAAATTACAAAAGGCAGATCTATTGTCCTGCATTTGAGATAAATAAAATACAAACACTGTAACTGAAAATCATGTCATTGAGTTGAGATGTTCAGAGTAAGGAATTAAAGTTGTTTATATCATTAAGCTGTTATGGCAGTACTGCATCTAATCAGTGCATGCAAATTACCATAGCAATAGCATAATACATCATAGGCTGCAGATGCCTAATAATTGGCAGCTACTATTACACTACTTTTTAAAATGCTATATAAATCCACAATATTTTACTTATTTACTTACTTATGCACAATTGTCACCTTTGGAGCAATAAGACAGACACTGGGATGCAATCACTGCTGCTTCATCAGCTGCATATCAACATATCAACTGCCGCATCTTGGCTATTGCATAATCAATAGGCCGCATGGAATCCGGTGGCGAGCCACATGCGGCCCGCAAGGCGTAGTTTGCACACCCATTACATAAATCAAATGCCAACCAGGATTGAAATCTAACAAGTACTCAAGGACAGTAAGATCTTCTAATCAGATTCTTAAGCAATGTAATGCCCCACGGCCAATGCAAAGGAGCCTTGGATCAAATACCATCGAATCCAGCTTGCTATAATATGACTGTTTGTCTCATTTAGAATAAGGCCAAAATCAGATAACCCATCAGCTAGAATACTTTGCCTAAATTAACAGGGAATTCATTAGAAATTTCTATTCTGACAAGAAGAGTAAGTAAAATTTTGCGAGTCATAATGTTGTTGTTGAAAGTAGTACCACGGTAGCTGCTTATTGTTAGGCATTTAATCATAATACGAAATAGCTATAGCCAAAAGATGGGCGTCATTCATGCAGGGTCATTTAATCCAAAGAGTCATTGTGGTTGGGACATTCCAGCTATTGGGAAATGATTTTTTGAACAGAAATGCCTTGAGTTTAGATAGAAAAACCTTGAGAAGTTGCTTGAAGTGAAAGAAATTGTGACTGAGAATCAAGTTATTTGACTGGGGTGCAGACAGTGGAGAGACACTGGAATTGAGTTTCAAAGTTCTGGTGCAGCATATGAAAAAGCATGGTGGCAAATTTTGAGGGGTGATTGATTCAGAGAACAAAGGAGAACATGAAACAAAGATTGGGTGGATCTAGAATTTTGTGGCATTATCAGGTAGACTGGTTTTGATGAGTGAAATGAATTATATGTCAACGACACAATTTTATATTCAGGAGAAAAATGTTGAGTTCCGATAAGACGTCATAATACCAACCTTTCTGAAATGATTGAGCATGTCAAGGCTTCGCTCGCACATCTCGATCATCAGACAAATGGCGGTCAACAAAACGCCGTGATTCTTCTCATTCAAAAGAAGACGTGTGGCTGGAATGAACATTTCCATGAGATCGGGAACCTTTCGCAAGATGCGCACCGCACACAGTGCAGCCTGCTTAACAACAACATCACCATTCATCTTGGCATTTGTTTTTTACTATGCATTCACTTCTATTAGGAACAAGACCAATGCAAACCACATTCATGTCCGAATACAATTAACAAACCCATGGGCTGGTTAGGTAAGTAAGTGTCAATTCAGGTGAACATAAGTCTGTGCTCAACTGGATAGCAAAACAATAGCTCACACACTATAAATGCTGGATGTTACTCCCAAAAGCGACGCGGTAGAGTAGTGGTTGGATTCTTGACACGCCACGGGAGGGTAACGGGCTCAAATCTGACCTTAGCCACTGCATGGCGACCCCCAAGCCACTGCGTAGTGACCATGGGTAAGTTGTTCATCCATTCATTGCTAGGCACTTATGATTCTTCAAGTAGTGAATTACCTAACATGCATTAATAACTATGTTACAAATAACAATAATAATAATAATAATAAATAATAATACTAAAAACAAGAGTATATCTGATGTTTGTTACATTTACCAATATTCTAGCATATGTTTTGCAAGTGTTCTTAAAACAAAGCTAAAAGTGTTTAAATCAAGGTTATAAATGAAACCATAAATCAGATGCAGAAAATATTTATTTAAATATTCATCATTCATTAAAATGTTCAATATTATAGTTAAGAGAAATCAATATCTTGCCTTCTTTTTGATGTATGCATTCGAAGATTTTATGAGTTTCTCAACCTCTCCGGCCAGATCTCGGCTCATCTCCGTCGAGCAGATGGAGCCAAGAGTACAAAGTGCTAGGCTAACAACATACTGTGTCTGGTGGTTCAAATCACTGAAAATGCGTAAAATTAAGCAACTATCACTCAACAAACAAATACCTTATATATTCGCGTTAAAAGTCAATCCGAGTATAAGCCAACCCCCAATTTTTTAGATTTGAAGGCGTCTAAAACCACTGACCCGGGTATAAGTCAAAGTAAAAAAAGTAAATATTTATGGGAAAATAATTGCAAATTGTATACTTATATTTATTTATATTTACCCGGTAATGTTGTTTTCTGTTTGTAATTAATTATACCAAAAATGTTAGCGTAATTAAATATTTTTGAAATCCTATGTATGGAAACGTCATTTGTATTTCCTTTATGCTCTCAGTAAGTAAAATGTATTGTAATAAAAACGGAGTGTCGAGAGAAGATTGACGACGCCCAGGATGATTTTGATTGATTTAATTAAAATAAAATCACAAATCTCTGAGCTACCACCTTAACTAATACAGTCAATAAGTAAAACCTTAACCACACAATATAATAATACAATCTGTATACAATAGCATGCAGTGGCATATAACAATCAGTCTGACAAACTGAACACGATATACAACTTACACCAATACACTTTACTTATATTTTTTCTATCACTGCATTGTTACGGTAATTTGCTATAGTAGTGAGAAATGGAAATATCATGTTTTTATGGGTGAAAACCACACCCGTAGCGCTATACCCGTACCCAACTCGTACAATGTGTATCCTACCCTACCCGTACCGGCTACGTGGAGGATATACCTACAGGTAGGATATACCCGCACAACTCTATTGTCAATCATAAGTACCAGTAAACATGCAGAAACAATCTTACAGCTAATATCAATACCATTTCAAAACACTTCCAAAAGCAGATATTCGCTTATGCTGTTAAAATTTAGCCATATCTTTGACATGCTACAATTGAGTTATTACAAACTTTTTTAGTGAATTGGTCACAAGAAGATGGACATCTTGTCTTTCGTCTAGCAATAGCATTGCACCGAGATATCCAATTCGTTTGTCTGTAAATCGAGGAGATGCAATCAACTTCAGACATTCCAGCTGAAATTTCAATGTTTTTCTCATATGATGTTCTCAAACAATATTTGGCAACCAAAGACACCGTAAAATTACTTTGGGTCCAGGAAAATGTAAGGGTCTGGCATCATTGACTTCACAGCTCATGGTTTTGACCAGACGAGAGTGATGGAAAGATTTCTATCTGTTACTTGGATACTTAGTCCATACCCAGTCTTAATTGTTTATTTTAAAAAAATATCTGTTGTCTTGTTCAAATTCACACCCTCGAAAGACTTTTCATGCAATTTCATTTACACCACTGTGCAGCCATACTAAATGGCACTGTTAATAAACCTCCTATAACGAAACAAAAAACAACCAGCATCTCCTACAATAATGGGCAAGACTGTTTTTAAGCATTTCTGTTTAAAGGCAAGATGATTAATGGCAGGTCCAATTGGCATATATGCCATCTGGTGATGAGCTGGTTTCCTGTCGCCTTCCCCTGGACAATTAGGGATGAACAACTTTCCTAAGGACAAAATGCAACAGCTAGGGTCAGATTCGAACCCACACAATCACACAAAGCACCTTCTAGATCTGGTGACAACGAACAGGGTGCAAGATGATAATGACCCAGGGCATGCAAAGTCTGACTGATCTGTAAATTGGATGAATATTTGTCATGATTTTTTATTCTCCACTAAATAATAGCATCACACGAGGATTACATGACAATCACACGAGATAAAAAGAAGCAGGAGAAGACAATAGCTGTATGCATTTTGGAACACCACCCATGTTGGCACATATAAAATACTAGGAATAAAATAAAATATATTTATATATCACTAAATTTTAGCTTTTCATATGCAAAAAAGATAGTGTCATATAACACTACTTACAAACAGCTTAAAAACAGGCAGGCTGGATACAAAATCAATTATAACCCACTAACTCTCACATAGATAAGAACATCCTAAATCAGCTGTCAGTTGTACCTGACCAAAATGTGCCGGGTACCCAAGCATGTGAATGTAAAGGAGTTTGGCAACATTTCGACAACGGTACGTGTTGTCTTCTTCCCGGAATGTATCTCGGATCTGTGCGCATTCTTTCTGTACGACACCCCGCTCATCGGCAGCTGTCCTTGCGGAACGAATCTCCCTTATGAGGTCTCGAAGTCTTTTGGGTGTTGGCATTTCAAATATTGGAAGCACCGCACTACTGCAGATATAAAAAATTTGCATTAATGAAATTCCATATAATTACACAAACATATCTGTTTTACATGATTTAAACCAACAGAGAAATACAAAAAATTTGAAGACTCGAATTTACTTTTAAAGCTGAAACACATGCATTGTTTAACTCGGTAGGGTGGCTAGGCATAGGCTTCTTACAATGACCTGGATGAAGACAATTATTGGCGTAGCCATGGGGCCACGCCCCTATTCTGAATAGGATGTCATGAAATTTGCTCAAAACTACTGATTTTTCAGGATCTGAGGAGGTAGAATGACTGGAACAGAATCAATGTACCAAGAACTCATTGGCAACGTTTTTTTGCTTGCAGTCTTTTTTATTTAAAGTGCCCCCCACCCCGTCCAATTCCGGAACTCTGGCAATGCCACTGAAGACACCTGACTTTTATGAAAAGAACAGGGGCATCAAACACACCTGCTAAACTACATCTATTGTAGCTATTGCACTGCTGATGACATTTTTAAATTAAAAAAAGAAAGTTACAGACCTTAATGATAAAAATTCTGCAAATTCATAAATAGCTTGCAAATTATAGTTAAGTGACCACAAACAAAACAATAATTGCAATTTAAAAACAGTCAGATTAAACATTTCAAATGCACAAAAAATGTCACTACAACTATGCTCTCTAAAAATTTTGGACAAACATCAATAAAATATGTGATGGATACTTAGGTACACAAGCAACGGTTTTTCATCAGATGAGCAGCTTTCCTAAGCTTTGGCTGGTGACATATTTTGCTAGGGAAGATTGGTCAATGCGAATACGCAAAATCTTAAATTTATGTAGACCTGCGGACACTAGCCATAACAATTGAAATTCTGATTGAACAATAATTAAAACAAGAATACGAGATTGCATAAACAGTGATATTTACTTGTCGAATGAAGGGCCCACATGACCAAGTACTCATCTGACAGCAGGGGGTTCGGTCAATTCCATTTTTAGCATACTGACTTCGCACCCCTGTTACCCATAGCATACTAACCTTGCACCACCTTTCATCCATTTTTTAAAGATTCATTGTTCCAAGACAGACTTAACATCAGAAGCAACGCAGCAATTATTTCTACAGTGTATTCTCAATGCACTCCACTCGTTTAAAGCATCTCAATCTATGCTCTCTTTGCATGACGAGGACGCCGCTAATCTTTAATCCAGCGCCAACTTCTATAGCGCAGTTTAATCAAAACAGGACGACAAAATGAAACATTTCTCATTAACTAATTTCTTATCTTTAACTGGTTGCTTTACAATAGAATAAGAAAGGCAATCGGCAACTACACCCACCGAATGTTGCGCAAATCCAGCGGGCTTAAAAGAGCAGAGCGATTAGGCAGGAAGCGGCCAATAAAGTCGCAAAAAACACGACTACTCGCTAATTAAATCTATGCGACGGGCGTCGAAGAATTCTATTAAAATTTAATTAAACTATTATTCGCAAAAATACAACGAAAACATTCAACGACAAATAGATCTTCAAGATGGCCGCCGCCCTCGCCTCATCACCGCCACTGCACGAAACCCAGTGGACTGCGACGAATAAATGTTCAATTGCTCGGTATTTACTCCATTGAGAGACTTGCAAAATATAATTTCGTTTTAGATACATCAACTTTGTCAAATACAAGTCTGATATTTACAAGCTAAATTAAAATAGGTTTGGGATTATTTCGCAATTTTACGTGCAATAATACATATTGCCGTGGCAGATCTCGGTGAAGGCAACGAGTCGACGACAGGTACTCGATGGTCACTCGACAGGTGGCGCTGATGCATTTCTGTATATAATCAGCTAATTTCTACAGATTCTTCTATTAGGCAACTCCGAACTTCTATTGCGTATCGTTTGTGAATTCGGCTAAAAAAAGTCATTTTGTATGGTGATTCGCAAGTATACGAAAGAGGTGACAATGTCCCAAGACTATGTGTGAGCGCCTAAGAATAAGCAGCTACTGTTGTTCTCTCTAAAGGCGCTATAGAAATCTACGAGATTTTACTTACTTACTTACTTCGTCCTGGCTGCCCAATTCAGATGGATTGGGCCAGTGTTTAATCTAGCCCGTTTCCGGGGGGGGGGAATTGCCCTTTTCTCCGGAAATTTCAAATTCGCCCCGGAAATGTTGGCATACTACATGGACTAACAGAAGCAGGGGGTCAAAAGAAGTTGATGTCAGCAATTTCACTTCTAACTAATAATAATAAAAAAATGGAAATTTCATGGAATAAAGTAAAGTAAAATCTCGTGGATTTCTATAGCGCCTTGGAAAGCAGCACAACAGTAGCTGCTTATTCTTAGGCGCTCAGCCTCTCTTAAAATAGCTATAGGAAAGGTGTGGGATCAGCCAGGCAATGGTCAATATCCGAAGGGCAGTGAGGCTAGGTTGTTACAGCTATGGCGGAAATGATTTAAGAAACAGGAAGGATTTAAGCTTAGACCTGAAGACTTGAGGAGATAGTGCAGGAATTATAGGAAACGGGCCATCAGATTTTATTGTTTGAAAGTGTCCAAGTGTGCGAAGGGAAGCTGGGATCGAGTTCCAGAGTTCAGGTGCAGCATATGAGAAGGCACGGTTGCAAATTTTCAGGGATGACTGATTTAGCGGGCGTGACAGAGTGAGATGAGATGACGAACGTGTGGGTCGAGGAGGCTGAGGGGTTAATAGTGATCTAAGGTAGACAGGTTTTGATGACTGAAGTGAGCTATGTGTAAGTGTTATTATCTTATATTGGATACGTTCTGTTATTTTAAGCCAATGTAATGATTTTAGTATGGGTGAAATATGTGAAATATGTGAATACTACTTATTACAATGGAAAAATCATGGCGAAAAAGGTAATCACCACCACATTTTGACACTCGATGAGCAAAAAGGGGAAAATGCAAAAATAGGGGAAAACCGCAAAAATAATGACCTTGTTATATTTTATTTATTTCTTAGCGCTAATCGCGAGGACTGTCGCCCAGCCGTCGTTTCGAAGCAGTCGGCGATCGTCTTTGCGTTTCTCTGCGCCGAAGGAATCGGATTTATGTCGCCCGTGTCGGCGTGGTCGGCTCGCCATTTTTACTAATTAAGGTACCAACCCGTCGACTTGAGAAAACTTAAATTTGAAGTGTTATTAGATAGTTTTTTAAATATTGCTTAAAAGTAGTTAATTGATTCAATTTTTTTATTTCTAAAGGAAGACTGTTAGGTCCAGCAAATTTAATAGTGAATAATCTAGTATTCATCATCATCATCATAGTTGCTTTCTGCCAGCTCATTAGCGGCAATAGCTAGACACAAAACTTTTCCATTTATCTTTTTCCGTTGTTAATCTCATTCCATCTATTATTGTCATTTGATATCTTTCAAAGTCTTCTTTGATGTTATCCATCCACTTTTTCCTGGGTCTTCCTCTTCCTCTTTTTCCTTCTTTGTATGTGTAGAGTGCTTTATATGGGAGTCTGTTACTGTTCATTCTATTTACATGTCCATACCATCTAAGTCTTCTTCTTCTGATTTTATCTATTATTGTCTCTTTCATTCCCAGTCTTTTCCTGATGTCTTCATTTCTTATTCTTTGTAATTTACTTACTCCCAATATCTATCTCAAACAACTCATTTCTGCCACCAATAGTCTGTTTTCATCTGCTCTTTTTAATATCCACGTTTCTGATCCATAAAGCATTTGTGGAACAATGATAGTGTTGTATATTTGAATTTTTGTGTTGATCTTTATTTCTTTAGCATTCCAAATATGTCTAAGTCTTCCCATTGTCTGTAATCCTTTTGCTGCTCTCTTTTTAATATCTTGTTCGTGTCTTCCATCGCTTGATATTTCTCCTCCCACATATGTGAAATTCTTAACTTTTTCGATGTTATTTCCTTCTACTGATATGTGTATCATTTTCTCTCTTTTTTTGTTGACTGCCATGACTTTAGTTTTTGCTGGATTAATCCGGAGTCCAAATCTTCTGCTTGTTTGATTTACTTGGTCTGTAAGCCTTTCTAAACCTCTAGCACTCTCCGCTAGTAAGCTTACATCGTCTGCAAATTTAAGGTTTGATATATTTTCTCCACTACAATTCACTCCAATGTTTAGATTCTCAGTTGCTATTTTAAAGATTACTTCTAGAATTATTATAAAGAGAGATGGAGATAGCACGCATCCCTGTCTATTCCCGACTTCTGTTTTAAACCATTCTGATAGGTCTTTATCAACTTTTACTGCACTTTCCATTTTCTTGTATATTGCTTGTATTAGATTTATTAGTTTCTCTTCTATACCAATGTTTCTCATAGCCTGCCATAAGCCTTCGTGCCATACTGAGTCAAAAGCCTGTTTGTAGTCGATGAAATTGATGTATACAGTTTTATTTGCCTCTGTGTATTTTTCTATCAGTTGTCTTAAGGTAAAGAGTTGGTCTATGGTACTTCTTCCAGGTCTGAATCCTGCTTGTTCTTCTCCCATTATCTTTTCTATATAACTACTGATTCTTTTTGTATAATCTTTGTGAAGACTTTTCCTGGTATGCTGAGCAGAGTTATTCCTCTATAGTTATCGCATAATTCTTTGTCTCCTTTTCCTTTGTATATTGGTATGATAATTCCTTTTGTCCAGTCATCTGGCACTGTCTCGTTGTAGTAGATCTTATTAATTAGTTCATACAGGTGTCTGTAAGTGTTTCTCCTCCTGCTTTCACTAGTTCAGTTGTTATATTATCAATGCCAGGGCTTTATTTCGCTTGAGTTCTTTCACTGCTTGTTGTACTTCCTCTTTCAAGATGTTGGATGAAGTCTCCTGAATATTCGTGCTTGGTATTTCTTGGAGCACTGTTGAGTCTGTCTCATCTAGTATTAGTTGAAGCATATTGGAGATAGATATTTTCCTTGTTTCTAAGACTAAGATTACATTTGTTATTATCAAATAATTTGCTTGCATAGAAAATATGAGGTAACAAATTGAGTTGATATCTGAAAATAAATACAGCTGTTTGTTGTTTATGTATATTCTCGACTTTTAAGATATTAAATTTATTATAAAAGTTAGTAGTACTAGTAGTACTAGTAGTAAATGTTACATTTAAATAACACACCTTCGTTTAGCATCGTTTAGACGTTATAAATTTGACACAATTGCTTATATGCACGGTTGAGCCCTGCGCAGTCATTTGTTATGTCCAGGAGGCCAGAGCAAAATGCTATCAAATTGATTATCGATCAATTGTTTTCGACAAAAATAATTATGCACAAAAAGCCGGTGCACCAATGCTGGTAATTTCCTTCAAACGAACAATGGTTCCAGTGCTGGTTTTTTCCACCAGATCTGTTTCTTTCGGGCCTCTCCTGGCTAGCTGGTGCTTTTGCGGAATCTGTTTTTTGAAAGAAGTTCCTGAAAACTTGAAATTTGTTGAAAATGCATTAGGCCTATATTAGTTATTTTATGATTCTAGGGAGTTTTTATCATTTCAACTTCAAGTTCCAACATCTGGAGTCTTTGGATGCAGTGCTTTCGCCAATCGCCATTTAGGGAAATTAGGTCTTTTCTGATTATCACTTAATTCGTTTTACTGTAAACGTTACAGTGTAAAGTTTACACTTTCGCTGCCGAATTTTTAGTAATATTAACTGTTTATATATTCTGGATTCAGTGGATTATATCGGTGTGCTCTGAGACTGCTCTCATTTGGTTTGAATTTATTTTTGGCTTTATAGTTAGGCATACACTTTAAAATTGTTTCCGTTATTGCCCACTTCACGCATACCAATTTGATCCGCTTCAAACAGTAGGCCTAATTTAATAAGCCGTTGTGCTTTCTAAATTAATTGATGACGTGAATAGAAGATTTCACAAAATTCGGAGTCTCGGAATCCGAGATTGTTTTATTTCAAATAGTGTTGTAAGTTGTAACAAGTCCATGGTTCTTTCGTTCTTTCCCTCCACCTATACACGGTCCGTGTAACACGGGTGTCCGGTGTTTTTGGAGACGGAGATCTGGCAACCCTACTTGTATTAGGCCTACTCTATTAAATGTTTTTCATCTGCTTTCAATATGCCATAAATGTTTTCTATTTTCCAGTGGCGTAACGTGGGGGGGGCGGGGGGTGGCACTTTGTTGACTGCCCCCCGGGCCCCGGGCGGGGGGGCCCCCAAAGAGGGGTCTAAGCTAGCCTAGCTAGGGTTAGGGTTAACCCTAACACTTCTTAACTCTAACAATAAAAATGAACGTGCTGATGACTTTTTTTTTTGCTCGTCAGGGTGAAAAAGGAGGTGATGACCTTTTTTTTCGGTCGTCAGGGTGAAAAAGGAGGTGATGACCTTTTTTTTTGCTCGTCAGCCCGAAACTTTGAAAGTTTGGGGCCCCCATGACAAAGATGCCCCCCGGGCCCCCAAAAGTCACGCTACGCTACTGTTATTTTCTAATTTATAATATATTATTTATTTCATAAACGTAGATAAATAAGTAAAATAACACAATGAGGGAAGGCAAGAAGCCGCGTAACTTGTTTTGCGGCAAATTGCGGGAACTCTTTAAATGTGATGTTGTAGATGTAGGCCTACACGCATGCATAGGCCTACACATTGCATAATGCTACAAATATTGTGACTTATTGATAAATGATTTTAACTTTGTGAATTGCCTTGTTGCGGACCCGCCCGGACCCCCAGGCATTTGCCCTTCCCTGCTCCCTCTCGGCCGGCCTGGTTGCACAGTTCGATTTGAAAAACAATAAGGAGATTTTACTTTTACTGACAGCTGGTAAATTCGATATCACATCGCGTCGGTGATCACAGCTAAGTTGAAGTAAATCAAAAGATATGCTGTAAAGTGTTCAATGTTTAACGTATAGGGGTCTCGTATAGAAGCGGATTTCTGACATTTCTAGTGGGTATTTCTTAGTTTATGTGGGGCGTCCACCACAAACTGTCACCTGGTTGCCCGGCCGGTTATCCTGGATTTGACCAGGACGATGGATCCTCAATGATTTTGACTTGGTGTGTCATCGGCTGATGATGCCCTGCATTATGAAGTGGGCGCTACAGAAGTTCAAGATTAGATTAAATAAGACTTCGATAGCGAATAAAAGACGTCAAAGTCATGATTATTTATAACGACTAAAACATCGTAAGAATACGGCAATATTATAAGTTAGGCCCAGGGACGTAGCGACGGGGGGTATATCGGTATATATACCCCCCAAAAAAAAAAAAAAATTCAGTCTACCTTAAAGTTTTTTATGTGATTTACATGTGGTTATATGTAGTTTATATGATTTTTGCGGTTTAAAGTTAAGATTTATACCCACCCAAAATATTTATACCCTCCCAAATCAAATTCCTGGCTACGCTCCTGGTTAGGCCTATAACAAGATCATTGGCGGATCTAGATTCGAAGAGGCCTATTGACAAACACGTTTCCACTTACATGGATCATGACGAGACCAAGGCCTTCAGGCATTCGCAGATCTGTCTCTGTCTGTCTGTCTGTCTGCCCGTCTCTGTCTCTGCTTTATCCGCCTCTTTATGTCACTGTCTTTCTGTCTCTGTCGCTCTGGGCTGAAACAAGGTCTGAAGTCGTCCTAAATCAACGACCGACCGACCTCGCTGCTCCCTCCCCCTCGTCGTGTGAATGTCCGTATTACAGAGTGGCCAGTTTTTTTGTTCTTCGCTGGCATTTAATCGATATTTTGTTTCGTTGTCGGGGAAGAAGAGGAAGAAGAATAAGAAGAAGAAGAAGAAGAAGAAGAAGAAGAAGAAGAAGAAGAAGGAGGAGGAGGAGGAGGAGGAGGAGGAGGAGGAGGAGGGGAAAAGAGGAAGAAGAAGGAGAAGGAGGAAGAAGAAGGAGGAGGAAAAGGAAAAGAAGGAGGAGAAGAAGAAAGAGAAGAGGGTCGTTCGAAGGCGCACGTCCGCCGCCGCCGCCGCCGTCGCCGAAGACGAACGCGGCTGGGACGGAGGAGTCGATGACCTTCCTCCCGTCGTTCCTCGTCCTCTGCCGCCGGACGCTGTCGCGATCACCGCTTTCCCATGACGGGGAGTGATCGGAGACAGGGAACGTACGTCTGACTCAAGAGAGAAGAGAAGAGGAGACAGACAGTCTGAGACAGACAGAGACTGAGGGCAGAGAGAGAGAGAGAGAGAGAGACAGACAGACAGACAGACAGACAGACAGAGACAGTGACAGAGAGACAGATGTATAGAGATACAGATAAAGAGGCAGACAAAGAGAAAGAGAGGTGCTGAGAAAGAATAGAGAGACAGAGAAGGACAGACACACACAGAGACAGACAGGCAGATATAGAGAAGGCAGAGATAGAGAGACAGAGACAGAAAAACAGTGATAGAGAGATAAGGAGGCATGCAACGCAGACAGATAAATAGACAGACAGATAGACAGAGACAGAAACAGAGATATAGAGGAGAGAGAGAGAGAGAGAGAGAGAGAGAGAGAGAGAGAGAGAGAGAGAGAGAGAGAGAGAGAGAACGCACAGAGGCAGAAACAGAGGCAAAGGGGATGAAGAACAGCATGAAATAGCGATTTTTTTCGACCGACTGAGCAGGCGATCGATAGATCTTACGTAAGGGTATCGTTAAGGACATCGCCGCTCTGTGCATTGTGTGCATACATCACAATTGCGTTGCAATCACCACTTAAACTTCAGCTGAACTGTAATATGTTGGCGTCTGCATGACCAATATGTTCTCATTAAAACACTACTAATCAGTGGCGGCTCTACATGGGGCCCGGGGACCCATGCCCCCTATTGAATGCCTACCCTCCAGTGCCCCCCCCGCTGTTGGGACCCTATGCTTACTACTACATACCTATCAACAAATGGTTGGCCCCGTGCCTAGAAGTTGCCAACCTCCACTTGCCAAATCCTGGAGCCGCCACTGCTACTGGTACACAAAATGAAATATGTTAATAATTGTGACTATTACGTTTTGCTCCCTGGAAAAATTTCTGTTAGCGTCACTGGCTGGAAGACCAGCACATCTTATGATCCAATCGTAACAATTGCTTTACGTTTGAAAGCGTGTCATTTTGCATTAAACACGTACAGTGTACACTGTACCTGTCTTGTTTGTCTATATGCCTCACTAAATGACGCAGAATTGACTATTGCATGGCTGATCTTTCACCTTTCCCATAGCTATTTTATGAAAGGCTGAGCGCCTATGAATAAGGAGCTACTGTTGTGCTGCTTTCAAGGCGCTATATAAATCCACGAGATTTTACTTTACTTTGCATAGGTCTGTTTTTCTGCAATGAATAATGAGATAATAATCCAGCAGGCTGTTTGCAAAATATTTAACGTTCATTGTAAAGACACAATCGAGTGTATAAGGGATATGGTTGGATTGCAGCTGACACATGATGCAGTAAAATACCGGCAGCAATCCTTTTTATTGAAGTATAAGGGAAAATCGCTATTTTTTTCTGACTGTATAGTTAATGTGTGCTTGAGGTCTGAGGTTATGGATATGATGGAATGAATGTTATGTTAGTTGAATAGGTATTTGAGTTTTGTTTGTTTGTTTTACTTAAAGTGTGTGTTTTATTAGTTTAATATTAGTTTATTATTGTCTTTTTTTATTGTATTTGATGCTGTGCTTGTCACGAAATAAAGATTATTATAATGATATTAGTGACGTGTCCTCATTTGTTAAATTCTGTGAAACAGGTCTTAATTTCTTTGCCAATACGCACGTAGGACGTTCCGAAAAAGTGCATTGATGAGTTCTTGGATCTTTCGGCGCGTAGCCTATATGGTAATTTCTCACGCTCCCAAAGCCACAACAATGCACACATTCATGCACTCTTTCAAACTTCATCACATATATATACACTAACACACATCTCAAGCACACCCAAACATACCCAAACATACAGGTCCGTACGAAGTGGGGTGCAGCTGCACCCCCTGGAAAAATGTAGGGGTGCAGTGCACCCCTGGAAAGAAGATGGTATGCACCCTGTCTGCACCCCCCTGCGGCCTGCACCCTTAAAAATCGTGCAAATGACTTTTTTGCTTGTCAAGTATTTCAAAGAGAAAACTTATACCTGGAGAAAATCTGCACCCCCTGACGAAATATCGTTCGGACGCCACTGCAAACATACCTAAACATCACTTTGTGACACGCGTATATGGTAATTTCTAGGCTCTCTTGCGCCAATTCTTTCCCAGAAGTTCTGTACGGTTCTTTTCCCGCAGTTCAAGTTCAAGGCACCGTTCCTGTGGATTGCAACTGCAGTTGCAAAGCATCAGACGACAGAGCTGTGGTGTCCAGTCCCTTTGGAACCGTGCAGATACTTAAATTGGAATGTGAGACTTCGGGTCCGAATAGACCTATAGCACATTGGCATGGCGCCGTGGGGAGGGGGCACGGTGTGGGTTCGCCCCTCCGCCTATTCTGGCTGAAACTATGCTTGAGATTTGTGCAAAATCGTCGAGTAGTTTGAGGGTGTTAGGTAGTATGATAATGAACGAAAGCGGTTTTTGATCGTCAAAACCTTTTACCCCTAGTCGAACACCCGAAAATGTCGATATTTCCCCTATTCTGGAATCCTGGCTACGCCACCGACCAAACAGAGTTTGATAATACTTTTGTAAAGACTATAGCAGCAGCGTACGATCAATTACCGACTTTGACGAGGCTTACCCATGATTTATAATAATAACAATAATCAGTGGCGTAACCAGGATTTCAGAATAGAGGACACAAACGTCTTGACGAGCGAAAAAAAAGGTTTCATGATTGCATTATACTACCCATCCTCCAAATTACTAATCGATTTTGCGCAAATTTCATGACCGGTTGCTGTCGAAATTGGGGGGAGGCGACTCCCGTACTCTCCAGTGGCTACGTCATTAATAATAATAATAATAATAATAATAATAATAATAATAATAATAATAGAATTTAGAGTGGTTTAGCATGGTCTGCCCCGTATGAGATTTACATCGATACAAGTACATTAGATAAGGGTTTCCCAAACATTTTGGAACTGCGACCCACTTCAGCGGTTTTGCAACGTGCCGCGACCCTAATCATAGCATGTAATATTTTGCAAAATGCATTAAGCCATTAGGCCATTAGGATCTCCAAACGAACCACTGATCAAAGGCTACGCGTCTTTGAGATGGCCTGCCTAAGGAAAATCTTAGGAGTGACTCGAAGGGATAAAATAAGAAATGAGATAATAAAGAAACACTTAAACCACGACGTGGACATTCTCACAAGGGTCAAGCAGCATCGTCTACGACAGGGATGGGCAAAGTGCGGCCCGCGGGCCACATGCGGCCCTCGAGGTCCTTTTGTGCGGCCCCCGACATCGAGAGATACTACATTAACATGCGGCCCTCTAAAACATATGAAACACTTGACAACACCTCAATGGAAAATTCAGCATTCAAATTGGATTTACACTTTGGCACTTGATCGTTAGCTAGAAATAATGCTTTTAATATTTACTAACTTTTCTTCGACTTGACAGTCTTGGCTTATTAATAATTACTTTACTTAAACTGTGCAGTATATAATACGTTATGTTAAAGTCGTTTTGGAAACTACTTAAAAATTTAATTCTAAGTGCCGAAAAAATTGTGTGGCCCTCGGCTTTCATCGCAGACACTTTTGCGGCCCTCGGATAAAAATTTGTGCCCATCACTGGTCTACGATACTTCGGGCATGTAGTCAGAATGGACAACAATAGATACCCAAAGATCGCAATGTACGGGAAAGTCCACGGAGAAAGAATCAGAGGAAGACCGAAAAAGAGATGGATTGACAATGTTAAAGAAGACTGTGAAACAATTGGATTAACTTTATACGAGGCACATAGGATTGCTCTAGATAGAGACAAATGGCGATCGATGGTTAATGGGCTGCCTACACATGCACAAGCATTGTCAGGGCATAAATGATGATGATGATGATGATGATGATGATGATGATGATGATGATGAGGCCATCTGGCGAACGTTAGTTGAAAAGAATCTTCTGAGTTTTGAATAAAACGCAAAGCAAACGCTCTGATTCAATTTGAATGAAAATATGGCAAATAATTAATGCAGAATCATTAACATTTTTTGCCAAAGATAGGACAAAAGGAGAGAAATAGATATTGAAATTTCTTGAAAATTATCTTTTAAATTTTACTAGGAACATACCTTTGTTACGCGTCTTAAAAATCCTAGAAGTATGGCAAAATCGCTTAACCTCTAGGTACTTCTGCCAGAGACTGTCTAGTCGTAGAGAGTCCATGTTGTCAGCGAGACTTCACAGCAAAATGGTCGTAATGCGCTTCCTGGTGTTATTGCGAAATAAGATTAATTTAAAAAGAACTATAGGCCAGGGTTTCTCAAGCGTTTTTGGAACTGTGCGACTTATTTCAGCGGCCTTGTAACATGCTGCAACCATGCAAACCTGCTGTCGGCTAAAATTGGATAAAACACTAATCATTTTATTATAAGCTGTGTATGGAGTATTGCAGGCATATAAATTTCTTAAAACTCTAAGCCTACTGACAACTTTCAAGGCTTGTGACATTAGATTCGATAGATATTTATTTGACCACTACATTAATTACAGGCAAGTAGCTGTTAGTAGTAGTGTGTGGTAAATAAAATGAGACAGGTACCCCGCGACACGCTTTGGGTCGCGACCCACAGTTTGGGAAACAGCACTAAATGTTCTCTTTGGCGTTGAAATTTAGAATGGCGGTAAACGTCTGTCGCGTGCAGTTATTGTGGATCATTGAAAGTGCAGCAGATGGAGCACAGAATTGAAGGATGGATGGATGGATGGATTGATGGATGGATGGGTGACAACTACTGACGGTAGATCATTGAGGCCGTTTGGACTTCCTGACAACTGGCGGCCAAAAAATTGGTGCCAGACTATAGTAGTGATTCTGATGAAGGCATACACACACACAAACAAACAAACAAACACACACGTCCGTCATTTAAGTCTCTGGAGAAATCTTCGGTTCTATGGTTCAAATGACGTCGGAAGAGAGTCTTCTGTCTCTTATATTGAATCGCCCTTTGAAATTCAAATAATTCAATATATACCTTCATCAGAATCACTACTATAGTCTGGCAATCTGTATACAAGTAGAATGACCATTCCTAGAGATCTCTATACGCCTTAAACAGCTACTTCGTCTGCCCAGAAAACATCGCAATACATCGAGAATTCCATAATACGAAGAGTTTCAACGCCGTCAATTTTCTATCTCTTCTATCGCGTCTTCTTTTTCTGTCCACTCCATCAACATACGTCCGGGAAATCGTTTCAGACTCAAGTGAAGGATTCCCATGGGTTAAATTGTGTAGGATCTTGCCAGATCTACGATCCGGGACGCCAGGCAAGAGATCCGGCAAAGCTGGCATGAGATCCGAAACGTATTTTTTATTCGTTGTGATCTTTTATTGTTTATACTTTAGCACTTTGCATACACGGGAAAGGAAAGAAAACGTGAACTGTACTCTAAATGTTTGTTTAAAATTAATTTTAAAAATGTGAAGAAATTTTGTGGCCGGAGGAAAAATAAGGAGATCCGGCACCTCTGAAAAAGTAATTTAACCACTGAGGATTCCATCGTTCCATCCGGAGAGGATATTTCAGAGATGAAACGCGTGCTGTCGATATTGCAAGCATCGTCACGCACGCCATCCACCCATCGTCCTAAGCCAGGGCTACTCAGACGAGGAACTGCGGATGTTCCCTGAACAGAACGCGGCGAGGTCCAAAAATGTCCTGTTTGTCGAACTATTACGAAGGAATTTACTACAAGTCAAGTATTCCTATTGCTTTTGTGGGTTGGGTCTGAATTATGCTGGGTCGAGTTTCTAAAAAATGGACCCATGTCCATTTCCGTACGATACTACAGGCTTGCCTCTCCTCGTCTTCTTGGGTATTTCGCCATCCTTTAGCTCAGTGGTGGTTCCGCCATGTTGATGACTGGGGATGCATCCCCCATCGGGGTTTCGGGTGACCTTTTTCTTACTTGTCAACCTATTTTCCGGTGATTTTTTTAAAATTTAGTGAAAAATACTGCAATGGCCTTCTTTTTTGCTTGTCAACCTTATTTTGGCAAGGTTTATTAGCATTTAGTGGGCAAAACACTAACAATGACCTTTTTCTCTGTTTTCTTTTTTCTTCCTCACTTTGCATCCCCCCACCAACTTCCTATAAATTTCTTTCATCCCCCACCAAGAATTCCTGGCACCGCCACTGCTTTAGCTGCAGTTTTCCTTTCACCCTCTTCCAATATGACGATGAAACTTTATTCTAATTCGAAATTCGATTAATGCGTTCGTTTTGTGGACCACTGTGGAGCAAAGGGACAGATCCCTCAAAGCGCCGGTGATTGGTGTCCTTTGGCGGAAATTCCTAATGGATTTCTTTGCATTGGAATTTGCAAACGCCACAGTCAGTCTCATGCACTGTATCAATCTTCGTGTCAGAGCGACTATACACGAACTTCCGAGTCGGCTGATGGCTGATGCATATTGCTTGCCGTTGCCATGGATACGCCTGACGCTCGATTTGCATTTGTCACACATGTTTGTGAATCAGGCTCGAACGACGCAGGATGTCACTGTGGCATTTAGAAACAAAAAATAATAAAACATATTAAATTCCTATAAAGTCTTGCTAATTAATTTGCACCGGGTATCGGCGTATAAGCATTATGCAGAATTCCTCACAGTCGGCACGCATATGTCCGAAATACGGATATATATGTTAAGTGTACCCCTACATATCTGTCAGTCTTAGGGATACCGGATCAGTTGGAAAGAATTTAAGGAAACACAAAACACATTGGCTTGTCAGACTTTTCAGGACGTTAAAGAAACATGAAAAGCTAGTGATGATTCTTTTTTGCTTGTCCTACATCTTTAGGACGTTGGCCTAAAAGACGCAAAATAGCTCAAAAAGCAGAAAACTAGTGATGATCTTTTCTCCTTGTCGGACTTTTTAGGACGCTAAAGATGCAAAACATCATAAAGAACTAATGATGACCAGTGATGGGCACTAGTTGAAAAAAAGTAGTTAAACTAAACTTTTTTTCAACTAAATATTTGTAGTTAAACTATTATTTTAACTAATAGTTAAAATTTTCAAGAAAAAGTTAAACTAAATTTTTTAAAGTAGTTAAACTATTTCCAACTATTTTGCAACTTTTTGTAAATATTTTATTATTCGACTCCTTTCAATTTAATACAAAGAAATCTGTAATCTATGAAGACTTGCAGTGGCGGCTCCAAGAACTCTTGGTGGGGGGATGCAGTGAATTTCTAAGAAAATCCCGCCAATTGTCAAAGGGATTAAATGTAAATGGTTTAGAAGAAATCTGTAGATTTGATTTATGAAATATAATGCTCAGAATTGACAATGTATAAAAGCATTTTAGTCTGGTTGTACAAAGTCATAAGTGCAAAACCAAACTATAGTTAGTCAGTAAGTATACTATTAGACTAAAGTACTATCAAGAAATAAATACCAACAAATTTTCTCTTAAATTCATCAAAGCCACACGCAATTTTGGTGGGCTGGTGTGGTGGGCTGGTGGGAGATGCATCCTCAGTCATCCCCAATGTGCAAACCCCTGAAGACTTATGCAGACAGTTATTGCATCAACTAATGTGATTAACTCACTATTAGAAGGATCAACAACAATGTCAGCAAGACTAGTGTAGTTCATTTTCATGTTTCAGTACAAAAAGCTATAAGAAATAAGCAGTACCGTATAATAAAAAAGTTGGCAAAAAAGTAGTTAAACTTTTAGTTGTAACTATTTTAAAAAGCAGTTAAACTATTGCTGTAACTAGTTAAGAAAAAAGTAGTTAAACTATTGCTTCAACTAAATTTTTCCAGTTAAACTAATAGTTATAACTTTTTTAGTTAACTAGTGCCCATCACTGATGATGACCCTTTTTAGCATCAATACATCAACCAATTACAACGTCCGTTTAATTTAGAGTAATGTCTGAAATCGGTAATCACTATTTTAAACAAAATTTAAGGACATTTTGTGTCCTTATTAAGGTCAAACACCCTTAAGGACAGGGCCACGGAATTTAAGGACTGTCCTTATCATTTAAGGACGTCTGCATGGTAACCCTAGTCTGTCTGTATGTTTGTATGTCTGCATGTATGTCTGTATGTCTCTATATTATTATTATTATTATTATTATTATTATTATTATTATTATTATTATTATTATTATTATTATTATTATTATTGGCTGATTTATCAAACGCTATAACATGACTAAGGCCATAGGCAAGAGCGATTATTATGTATTATCTATTATTATGCGAAACACGGAAGCAGGTGCGTTTTTAGTTTTGCAGCGAACAGTTCAACGGAAGACGCCGCTGCAATCTCATACGGAAGAGCGTTCCAAAGTAACGGGTTGCCCCGAGGAGTCACAGATCTTTCGCCTAACACGACCGTCTTCGATGGAGGCGGAACCAGAAGGCGGACTCGCTTACTGGAACGCAGCTGTCTCGCCGAATCTATATATGCAAGTAGATATGATTTATTATTATTATTATTATTATTATTATTATTATTATTATTATTATTATTATTATTATTATTATTATAACTGACAACTTATTTAGTGCATATGTATGTATGTATGTACGTACTGTATGTATGTATGTATGTATGCATGCTTGTATGTACTGTATGTATGTGTGTATGTACTGTAGGTATGTGTTTATGTATGCATTGTATGTATGTATTTAAACATATATATGTCTGTCTATTTGTATTCATGCATGTATGTGCGCATGTGTGTATGTTTGTCTATCTATCTGTCTGTCTGTTATCAAGCATGCATGTACAGAGCATATGTACCCTACGTATGCGTTTGTATGTTAATACACTATAGTACGCGTAATACATACAGTACGTGTGCGTGTGTGTGCGTGTCTTTATGCATAGATTGAGTGATGAGGCGTTTTGCGGTCATTAGACGCAGCATCTAGAAGCGATGCATGCCTCCTTCTCCTCCTTCTCCTCCTCTCCTCCTTCTCCTTCTCCTCCTCTTCTTCTCCTTCTCCTCCTCTTCTTCTCCTTCTCCTCCTCTTCTTCTTCTCCTCCTCCTTCTCCTCTTCTTCTTCTCCTCCTCCTCCGTCGTCGTCGTCTCCTTCTTTACGACGGAGTCGTTGCATGTTTTGTTGTTCAGTCGTCGTCGTCGTCGTCGTCGTCGTCGTCGTCGTCGTCGTCGGCGCCAGTTAACTGTTGAGTGAGAGTCTTTGACCGGAGAGGACGATCGGATCGGCTTCTTCTTCTCCTCCTGCTTCTTCTGCTTCTTCGCTGCCGCTCGCTGGAGAATTCTGCCTTCAGATTTCTCCCACTGCTCCTCCTGTCAACAGATTGCAGCACAGAGAGAGGGAGAGAGAGAGAGAGACAGACAGACAGAGGGAGCGAGAAAGAAAGACAGAGATAGATAGATAGATAGAGAGGAAGAGAGGGAGGAAGAGAGAGAAAGCGAGAGAGAGAGAGAGACAGACATACAGAGACACAGGGAGCGAGAAAGAGACAAGACAGACAGAGACAGAGACAGAGACAGAGGAAGAGAGAGGAAGAGAGAGCCAGATAGAGCGCAAGAGAGAGAGACAGAGACAGAGACTGAGAAAGAGAGAGAGACAGAGACTGAGAAAGAGAGAGAGAGAGGAATAATTGTGGTTCATAAAGAAGTCGGCAATACAGTCAGGTAAGTATGTCTTCTTACGTAGTGTGCTATTCTAAAGTCAGAACAATGAGGTTGTGGTGATGGGTGAAGGGAAGAATCAAACCATTGCAGTGCTGAGAATTTCTTCGCTAAATAAGTAAATAAGTTAGTCAAGAAAGTTAATGAAGGCATGAAAATTTCCCTCCCTGTTTTGTATTGAGTGTGCCAGTGGGAGATGGGGGTGGGGGCGGGTAGGTAGGCAGTGACCAGGACAGATCCCATCCCCATTAAGAAGCCACAATGTGCATACGTACGAGGTCTATAGTCTGTTTCAAAGTACAGTAAATCTCAGTTAACACGAAGCTCAAGGGACAGGACTATAATATGTTCAATTTTGTTCTTGTTAACCAATGATCAGTTTTGCCAGAGATAGAAGGGTTCGACTTTCTCTGTCTCTGTGTCTGTCTCTGTGTCTGTCTCTGTGTCTGTCTCTGTGTCTGTCTCTGTGTCTGTCTCTGTGTCTGTCTCTGTGTCTGTCTCTGTGTCTGTCTCTGTGTCTATCTATCTATCTATCTATCTATCTATCTATTTATCTATCTATCTATCTATCTATCTGTCTGTCTGTCTGTCTGTCTGTCTGTCTATCTATCTATCTATCTATCTATCTATCTATCTATCTATCTATCTATCTATCTATCTATCTATCTATCTATCTATCTATCTATCTATCTATCTATCTATCTATCTATCTTTTTGTCAATCTTTCTCTTCCACACTATATATATATATATATATATATGTATATTGTATATATATATCACTCTCTATCTCTCTCATTCTCTCTCTCTCTCTCTCCATCACTCTCTCTCTCGCTCGCTTTCGCTCTCTCTTTATCTATTTGTCTGCTGTCTTGTCTGTCTGTCTGTCTCTCTCTCTCCTACTTTTCTATCTCTCTCTCTCTCTCTCTCTCTCTCTCTCTCTCTCTCTCTCTCTCTCTCTCTCTGTCTGTCTGTCTCTCTCTCTATCTCCCTCTCTCTCCATTCGCTCTCACTGTGTTGTCCTATTTGTTCTGTTTCTGTCCGGCGATGAGTCTATCATTAATCGATACGTTTGAGGGTCATTCTGGTGCCTTTGTTTCAGGGGCCAGCTGCTGCTGCTGCTGCTGCCTGCTGTCCATTCGCGCCCATCATAATAAGAGAGAGGCCTTACGAGGCTTACGGTATACGACGACGACGACGACGACGGTCTCGGGGCTAGATAACGACGTCGAATAATCATCGGCCGCCGGGCGTCGCAGCTGCTGTTGCTGCTGCTGCTGCTGCTTCTGTTTGCGTCCGAAGGACGTTCGAACGTCAAACGCCGCGTTTGACTCCTCAGCAGCCGTTGATTAGGCCATAAAATGCGAACGGCCATCAGCCTTCATATTGAAATTCAACGCACGAGAAGGTGTATAACGGGGTAACGAAGAAATAATGATGATGGCGATAGTGGTGGTGGTGGTGGTGGTAGTAGTAGTAGTAGTAGTAGTAGTAGTAATAGTAGTAATAGTGTAGCAGTAGTGGTAGTAGTAGTAGTAGTAGTAGTAGTAGTAGTAGTAGTAGTAGTAGTAGTAGTAGTAGTAGTGGTAGTAGTAGTGGTAGTAGTAGTAGTGGTAATAGTAGTAGTAGTAGTAGTAGTAGTAATAGTAGTAGTAGTAGTAGTAGTAGTAGTAGTAGTAGTAGTAGTAGTAGTAGTGTAGTTGTAGTAGTAGTAGTCACAGTAGTCCTAGTGGTGGTAATAATAATAATAATAATAATAATAATAATAATAATAATAATAATAATAATAATAATAATAATAACCTGGAGATGAAAGAGAGGCATCCTTTCTCCTACAACAAATATCTGTGACACTCCAGAGATTTAACGCAGTCGCCTTCCACGGAGCTTACACATAATAATAATAGCAATAATAATAATAATAATAATAATAATAATAATAATAATAATAATAATAATAATAATAATAATAATAATAATAATAATAATAATAATAATAATCAGAGTGTCTCAATAGGGTTTTCCCTGTGTGAGAACCACTCTGTTCCATCCATCCATTCAGTCACATTATGGTCTTGATGTGTAATCTCATTCTTTGCACTCTTGACCGCTAAAAGGTTTGTTCCTGTATTCTCTCCTTCCTTAAAAGTTGAACGACGTCTTTTGAAAGCTGCAGCAGTCAGCGTAGGAGCTTTTAGGATTTTATTTATGTAATTAGACCAAACAGTATTAAACATAGTACAGCAAAAACTGAAATGCATGGCTGCCTTAACCAGAGCCACCAATAATTAATGGATTAACCTATGGAGTTTCAATCAGAGATGTCCATAGGTTGGGATAACCCATGGATTGGGTTGGATTGGGTTGGGGTGGGTCAGACTTTTCCATATTTATGGTGAGTTGGATTGGGTCAGAAAATAAAGGATATAATAATTTATTTCATCTGATAGTTAATTAATATCGTGTGTATATATGTTTTATTGATTACTTTTTATTATTAGGCTATATTGTAATAATAATAATAATAATAATAATAATAATAATAATAATAATAATGAGATTTTAAGTGGCTTAGGAGGTGTTAGTCTGTGTGAAAAGAGTTATTGTAGTTAAAGTTATGACATCCATTTTCCCTGAAAAATAATAGAGTTGATTGATTGATTTAGTAATTGATTTACTGATCAGTGGCGGTTCCACGTGGGGAATGAGTGGGGGTGCACCCCCACCGGACTTTTATTTACTTGTAAAACCTATTTTTGGTAAAAGTTTAGTAGGACTATATATGGGAAAAACTGCGGATGACCTTTTCTTGCTTGTCAACCGATTTTTCGGTAAAAGTTCAATAAAATTAGGGGAAAATTCCCTCTTGGCAGCCTTTTTCGGTAAAGTTTATTGATTTTTTCCTTCTCTTTTTACCCCTCCCCCACCAACTTCCTATGGATTCATTTCATCCCCCACCAAGAAATCGTGGAACCGCCACTGTTATTGATTGATTGATTTCTCGCTTTTCTTACACGGAATCATCTATTTATTTCGCCCGAACGATTTAATTCAATCACGGACGCTTCATTTCGCATTTTTCTGAAATCAATCGTCCGGCCGGACACTCTGTTTCGCCGGACACTTTATCTCGTGACACCGGCATGGGTTAGGTTGGGTTGGAGATTTGATGGGTTGGGTTGAGTTGGGTTCTAATAAATGGACCCGTGGACATCTCTGGTTTCAGCCATGAACTGCCGCATACATGATTTCTGAATACGATCTTCACTCTGAAGAGACCAACGGCTGATACTAAAAGTGTTATAATGACTCAGTCTTAGGCCTACTCGTTGTCAGTTTTATTCACCAAAAACTGACAGATTCATTTTGTCCACATACATGTACGAAAAGCTAGTAAACTTGAATGAAGACGTATTAAATGCATGTTATTCGAAGCATTGAAGGCAGTTAACCAGTACCAGTTTATTTGATGAAGTAAAAAATGCAGGGCCTAATACAGATTAACTGCGTCTGTCGCCGCTAACGTCTCAAAGCACAACGAAACTCGACACTTTGCACGGACAACTTTAACTTCCACTGCGTGCCGGTGGACGCGTGACTGCCTGAGAAATAAAATCTCTGACCGCCCGGGTATCGAACCGGGTCGATTGAACATCTCTTGATTTTAGAACTGACGCTCTACGGTACAGTTTAGAGAGAGAGAGAGAGAGAGAGAGAGAGAGAGAGAGAGAGAGACAGACAGACAGACAGACAGACAGACAGAGAGACAGAGACAGAGACAGAGACAAAGACAGAGACAGACAGACAGACAGATAGACAGGCACACAGAGACAGACGGAGAGACAGAAAGAGAGAGATAGGCACAGACAGACAGAGACAGACAGAGAGCCATTGAGGCAGCCCAGAAAAGGCGATGTGCATGTGATTGGAAATTCGTATATTCCAGCAGTTCGGTATCTCTGTTTGCGATGAAAAGTGTTTCCACGTTCACATCAGCATGGCGTTTGACGAGCGCTGTTTGCAAAGGAGACTTCTAATCATGTTAACGGTCTGCTCTAAACGAATATAAACACATCGCTGAAAAAAGCATTCAAAAAGCGGCCGACTGGGTCTTACAATTTCGGCTGCCAGGATACAAAACGGACCGGGTCGACCCAGTTTAATATCTACCAAACTGAATATTAATTTTGCCAGGAGAATAACGTAATAATGCTTTTCGTGCGTTTTGTATAGCTTCAATGCTGACCATACAAACTGGAATTCAACGGCACCCCATGATACGTACAGTCAGTGCTGAAAGTCTGCCGGAACTGAGTTCCGGCACCTTTTTGGACCATGAAAACTTTTCCCATAATTTTTCAATATTTGTTCCAATATTGTACAAGCACCGTGTACTTGTTGCAAAACTATTAAGCTAAGATTTAAAAAGCGCTATATAAATATAAATGATGGCTACCCATAGTTCGTTAGGGTTAGGGTTATGGTTAGGGTTAGGGTTGCGCCAAGAGAGTTCCTGCACCTTTTTTCACAGACTTTCAGCACTGCTTCGCCCCCTCTGCTCCCCTCGTTACGCCACTTCGCCTTTGGCCTCAAGTTTGGCCTCGCTGCGAAGAAAGCGCACATAGGCTAAACGCGAATACTTACATGTATACAATGGTCTGTCCGCAACCTCCCCCTCCCCCCCCCCACCACCAAATTCACAATCCTAGAAAACACCCTGACTGAGATCGAGAGGTGTTAACAAACTGCTACAGCGGCGCACTCGCCTTTCTCTCACTGACCTTTCCTTCGTCTGTTTAGAACAATCTACCGAAATCTGTCACTTCGGGCGTGATTGTTTCACTGATTGTTTTTAAATGCCGACTGAAAACTGTATTCTCTGTTTGGTCTACACTGTTTAGATCACGTGACTCACCCCGCACTTATGATTCTACACCCAGTGAATGACATAATGTGTGTTAACAAACACGTAATAAGATTCTTTCTAGGCATACAAATTCATAACACATTTTTTATTAGCAGGATTACTTTCCAGGGGCGTATCTACGTGGAGGGAGTGGCACAGGACAGAACCGTAGCTAGAGTATTCGGCGCCCGGGACAGAAATATTTTTACACCCCATAACACCCCCAATCTGAGAGCAACACTTCCCTAATTGTGATGCAGCTAAGATGCTATCGCTCGCCATAAGGGGAAGGAGGGACTCCCAGAATATATCAACCCCCAAATTGATAATCCTAGAAATTACCCTGGCCCGCGGAAAAAGGTATCAATTTTTCGCCCCTAACAGTATAAAAACTGGTGATGACCTTTTTTGCTTATCAAACTTTCTGCGACGTTGTAGGAGTAAAGTAGTGAAGTAAGTAAGTAAGTAAGTAAAATCCCGTTAACTTCTATAGCGTTTTCAAAAGATGCACCGAAGTAGCTCCTTATTCCTATGCGCTTAATCTCGAAATGAAGCAGCTATAGCCAAAGGTGGGGTCATTGACCGTCATTCATGCCGGGTCATTTAATCAAAAGGGCGAGTGGGCAGGACGCTGCAGCTATGGAGGAAATGATTTTTTTAGTAAGTAGGCCTAGTATGAAGTAGTATGCAGAATGCGGGTGATGACCTTTTCTCCTCGCCTCTCTGACAATACCGTCGTGAATAATAGTCAACCATGGTCAATGGCGCCTCCCCGGGACGGCGCCCGGTGCAGTTTGTCCCCCGCACGCCCTAGCTACGGTTAAGGCACAGGACAAGCGCTCCAAATCCCCCAACAATTATGCTTGCTAATTTCTTATTCTAGCGAGGGTCGGATAGTTGTATAGGCACGGATAAAATTAATAAGACCGCGTCGTCCTTTCTTTATTTTCACTAATAATCTAACAGCACGCATCAATTCGTATGGGCCAGGGGCCCAGCTAAGAGTTTCTCCAAATTCCCTGATCTACACGCGCCTGTGGTATTCCTTAGGCCTATTCTCCACGGGCGTAGCGACGGGGGGTATATCGGTATATATACCCCCAAAATCAGTCTACCTTAAAGTTTTTTATGTGATTTACATGTGGTTATATGTGGTTTATATGGTTTATGTGGTTTATAGTTAAAATTTATACCCACCCAAAATATTTATACCCTCCCAAATCAAATTCCTGGCTACGCCCCTGCTATTCTCGTGGCTTCTATAATCTGTTTTACGGAGAGAAATGTTCCCGATGGGACACTGTGCATATACTGACGCTTGCCTGCCAACCATTGCATCTCGGTTTCAGATATTGAAAGGCAAATGAAATGAATGATTTTAAAATAAACCTCGGTACTAGGCCTTTAGGATATTAGATTCGGGTGCGTGGTACAACAGTGGTTCTCACACATTGCAGACCCTACTGAACCAATATAAACATTGTTGCTGGTATAATAATAATAATAATAATAATAATAATTTATTATTATTATTATTATCATTATTATTATTAACTAATCGTCTGAGAATAAGCAGGTACTATAGCATTACTTTTGAAAAAACTATATAAATTCACAACTTTTTATTCACTTACTTGTCCTTAAAGAAAGAAAGCTCTATGCTTCTACTTCATAATGAACCACTTACTTACTCACTAGGCTTTCATCTGGGCTTACCACTTAAGTTGCAACTGTGCACAGCGTTGAGAGTTCTACAGTGTATATGCATCACATCGATGGACAGCCAGGCCTTATAACGCAGGCTTCTATTCGTTGCCGAGGATAATTTGTTTTCGGCGTTCATCAATTATGCATTACGTAGAGAAACATGAAAATGAAGCGTCAAGTGTTTGGTGTCGAGTTGAAATTGATTACGACCCCCGTAATGCCACCGCGGCACGTCCACAGCACCGTTTCAGAGGCGAGGACACCGAGCAGAAACGCATTTCGGATTTCCTTCGCGCCCAGGGCCACCTGAATAGTGGCCGGACAAAATGTCCGCGGACAAAATGTCACGGACAAAAAGCCATGGGGACAAAATGTCAAGGACAAAATGTCACGGTTTAGGGTTAGAGTTAGGGTTACATTTTGTCCGCTGAAATTTTGTCCGCTGACATTTTGTTCTAGCACCACCTGAATACTAAAGGACAGCAATAGATAGGCCCCGCCTCCTGTATTATAAATTATAATAATTATAGTTATGCACTTCTATAGCACCAGTTCTAATACCCAAGAGTACCAATCGATGGTACTTCAAATCCATCCGCCAAAGACCAGGTTATTCCAGAGATCAGTCAGAGGGAAAGAGCCCAAGACCGACTATGGAGGAAAAGCTAATAGAAAGAGATGTGTTTTTAGTCTGGATCTGTATGGAGAAGGGGGAAAATTCTATATAGCCGCAATATAACAACTGGTCAACTCTTTACATTACAAAACCAAAAGAGGTAGTCTGGAGGAAAAGC